>LPNX010747748.1:1150751-1193649 GCA_001517045.1 Pseudotsuga menziesii | reverse complement strand
ATTGCAATCTACAAATGTTGTGTTATCCCCCTGTTTGGATGGGGTGTTTACCTAGGTTTTCCTGAGTTTTTGGGAAAGTCCGGTACATAATAACAGCTGTAAATTTATTCTGGACAGTAAGGAAGCAAGTATGGGTGTGTTCTAGGCACTTGTAGGCTTATTTCACTTCCTAACAATGGTGAAAAGGGGACTTAAACACGGATCTGGGCACTTCCGAGTATGCCCAGATCAACTTGAAGCTCATGTCCTGCCTATCAGTGATTTCCATCATGAGTTAGGCAGTAGCATTGGAGGTGTCTAGTATGAGATTTGATGCCCAACATTAGATACACTCCTCATTTCAACAAAAGCATATTTGGAAGACTTTTTATCGAGTGGAAATCCTTTCAAGCAAATAAATGAAAGCTTGTTGTTTGAAACAAAACACAGGCAGCTTGATGACAGGTTTTAAAATTGTTAGAGAAAGGTGGGCAGTTTTGAGCCATTCAAACTCAGGAATAAATGTATGACCTCAATGGATCCTGTAGAATCATGACATGAATAGCAGATTCATGATGCACTTCAGTGGCATCTTGGAAGTGTACCTGAAATCAATGAACTAGGGGTGGGCCAGGCGCTGATCATCAAAATTTTATTCTTTAATGATATCCTGGAGTGCATTTGCTACTCAGTCATCAATTCAGATCAATCAAAAAGAAACATATTTTGGATCACAAGACCCTCAGACCTATTTCTGATCTATTTGTGTTTGAAAAGTGATCATCCTCTCCAACACACAGAACCTGAGGATTGATGCAAGTCACACCAGACTAATTCCAGAGCCAATGGGGTTTCACACTTGCAGCATAATATTTTATAAAGTTCGATCTAACTGCAAATGAAGCAGATCTATTTTTCAATCATGTGTAGTTTGCAGAAAATTGTTCTGAGGACAACTCCAATTTAGAATTACACCAATTGTATCAATGATTCGAAGTTAAAATTTGTGCCCCAATTGGGTAATCGTGATATTTGATATTTGATATCTCATTACACAATTGGAGGAAACAATGCACCTGACAGTACCATCTCAGCTAGAGAACATTTGAATATGATCTAAGTATTTTATAAATTTCCTAAGCAACAAAATCAATCATGTGGACTATATAATTTTCATAACTAACTGGAACTGATTACCATGACTTTGGATACACAGAGTAGGTAAGCTTCAAAATTAAGGGCATAAATTGATAATTGAAAAAAGGTGGTTGAAACCAACTAGCTATTAGTTAATTAAATAGCATGAGAAAATATTGTTTTTTAATCTCCTTTGGCCTATTGGCTACAACCTTTCTAGAGTATCAACATATTACGTAATGTATTGTATCTTTAAAAAAAGTCTCAATTTTGTAATTTTAGTCTAATGAAGTCTTAATAATAGAGATATATAATTGTCATAGACCCTTAATAAATAAATTAAAAACATATCCTCACCTATTACAGTCATAGCATGCTTACACCATCAAAAAGTAGTAAGCAGTCATATTATAGTCATGACCATTTTAATTCATAATAGAGGGAGAGGAATCACATATATTGCCTTACCTGGACCATAAAAATGCATGGCATCTATTACCCCAGTTTTGCAAGGGTGGTCACTCGGGTTTTCTCTGGGCTATTTGAGCACTATTGAGCATGCTTAGGCCCTAAAAAATAGTAAGCAGTCATAAATAAAGTTTTGGGACAAAATTTTGAAGAACTCTGAACATGATTTATAAGCATATTATTATAAAAAAAACCTATGTTCATAGCAAGGGGTAAGACTGGTAAAAATAACATTTTCAGACCCTCTTAGGAGGCTTTGGTATACTTAAAGATCAACCTCAGAATTATATTCTATACCAACAACATTGCATGTGACAACAACGTAGGTAATTTTGGGCAAATAGATGCACATCATCACTTGTTTTGATCCCCCAAGGGTATCAAACATATGTTATCGCAGGTCTCATCTATGAAACAACATCTCAGGGGTTTCTATGAGCGGTTTACAGTCACCCAAGTGAAATAAAAATATCTAGGCTTAGCAACAAATTCTTGATCCGCTCAAGACCCTGTAGCAGGCCATTCTCAATCCTTGTTCCAGATCAGGTTGGTGGATGGATTCTTCATCAAACATCAAGGTATTGAAGCCACTTGTCACAGTCCAGAGAAATAAAAGGAATAAGGCTTTGCTTCCTATAGCATTTAGCAACAGCTACGTGATATTGAACTAAAGAAATTGAGCCACGAGTGTTCTTCATTGAATAAATGGAGTGATTAACTCCAAGCTAAAGACTAGTGTCTAAACAAAAAGAAATTGTCTCGGCACATAATAGTTGCCTCAAAAGTGTTATTCTGTCATCTAAGAAATAGTGAACTACTATGTTCTTGTGATGACAATTGTGAAATTTGTTATCCATGGTTACTTACTACAAGCCTCAAGGTTTTCAAAGGTGTCAGGGGAAAACTAAAGGTTCAAACCTTAAATCTTAGCAGAAATAAGAGCAGTTGCCAACAGCAGGAGAAGCAGAACCCTAAGCAGAGTCAGATCCGAATAGAAATCCTCAATATTAGCGATGGAGATTCTGTAATATCCACTTAGACCTCGTTTCTCTTATTTGCATTCAAATCTGCACTGGTTCAAGGCATGTTGTGCTTCCTGTTCCAAGTTGGAGTGCATGGCTGATTGCTATAATGTTCCATAGATCCCATTGTTGGTCTGGGATTGGACCCATATGTGGTGGGGTTTTCATAGTTATTTCTGTTATTGGCAGTAAAGGGACCTAAAGCACCTCTAACAGAGTAAGTAGCATAGTTATATAGAGCTAACTATGGTTTTATTATTAGTGTTTATTAGATAAATCTAATAGCTGAGTGAGTGAGGAGCTTAGTAAGATAGCTAATATATCATCAATAGATACAGAGATAGACAAGTATAAAACATAGTCAAAAGTAGATCATTGAGCACGACTCCCAACAGTCTTCAAAGAGCCAGTCCTAGTAATTGATCCTGTAGCACTACCAGTAAGTAGTGTGCAAGTAAAGGAGTCCCAGTCTCATAATCAAAAATAGGAGTTGTTGTGAGTAGTGGATTCTGTAGGAGTCAAGGGTTATAGTTAGGGCAGTGATTTATCTATGTTTAGCCTCGGTATTCTCCCTTATAGGCTCGGTATATATAAAATGGGCACTATGCCCTACTAATGATGAGGGCTACTGCCAGTCTAATAATCCCTTTACCTATACGTACCAGCTTTCGCAAAGGGGAAAAAGCATATATACCGGTTGAAGCACCAATTTCAATAGCATATATTAAAGGAATAGAAAGGCTAGAATCCAACATATAGATAAGAGGAATATAAATATCCAAATCCATAGGCAGCAACACCTACAAGCTACCAGCCTTAGTCATTCCAGTAGATTTCACCGTTGATTATGCTGTTGATCCAGCCAATGAGTTAGTTGCAGGAAAAGCAAAGGTAGAGCCGATACAATACAATTATTTAATTTGTGGGCACCAACTGCGGAGATCTATATAAACTGCACCTAGTCTTTACCCTAGAACGATGGAGGCTCATACATTAACTAACTACATCCCTAAATTCATAACTCTGCCATTAAAAGTTAGGGAATACATACTAACAATTAAACATCCCTTTGAAGCCCTTATTTCAATCGGTGGGAACATGGGGCTCACGTGCCATTCATAGAAGCCAGCCATCCAGTCACAAACTGAATAGAAACCATACATTTTAAAACAGCACATAGAAGTCGTTCACTGCATTTATTCTTTTAGCTTGAGTATAGAGGGCCTTCTCTGCTTCTTCTAGATTGAGTTTAGGTTCTATGTATACTGTTAAAATTTACTTTTAGAAGTTCTAAAAAATCTTTAATAAAACTGTCTTTTAGTTCAGAGGAAAACCCATTTAGTATGTAAAAGTACATAGAAGCAGCAACAGTAGACAAAGCCTCCATGAGGCACAACAGAAGTTACAGGCACAACAGAAGTTACAGGTGAGGAATTTGACAATTTGAGGCTTTTGCATACTTGGAGAGTATCCTGAAAAATTTTAACAATTAATCCCTAACAGTTTAACACTAGATTCAAAAATATCAGAAGAATTTGGCTTACCTGGAAAGAACCCGAGGATTTCAGCTCTGCAACTAAGGATGTCCTTGCGCGCCTCTTCAAAAGCCTCCACGTCCGGTCTGATGCCCTCTTCATCTCCATTGCAGAGGCTATCACTCGTGGATATATATTAACCCAAGAAATATCACTCCCCTCCCGCCAATTAACCAACATCAACATTCTATTTCTGTAATAACAAAATCTCCCGCGAATTACCACAGCAATTACCAGAATAAACTCCAGGACAAGCTGTCCAATATGGAAACCACCGTATGAACCCTCTATTCTTCCCAAGCCGCTCGCTCTTCATCATGTCGGCAGTGATCAAATTGGAAGGGGCTCGACTAAATGGGGAAAGAAAGTGAAACCACCAAACGAACCCTCTATTTTCCCCACGCGGCTCGCTCTTCATCATGTTGGCGGTGATCAACTCTGAAGGGGCTTGACTCAAAAGAGGAAAGAAGGTGAATACTTCATACCTTTTGATTATATCATATTCCAAATTATCTTGGCCAAAACGAACAGAGTGACAGCTATCACTGCTTTATTTTTATTTTTCAGTTGTAACGTGTTTGTTTGTGTGGTTTAATATTCATCTTCTTCACTTTATCCATCCTATAGATGCAATATTAATATTAATCTTCTTCCCTTTTATCCATACCATAGATGCAATATATTTCTTATAATACTCTTTTCATGTTGTATTTTAATTTTAAAAGAAAACACAATTCAAATGAAATAAACCAAAAATAATTCACTTTTTTTTTTCCAAATAAATAATAACTTTGTCAAACCATTTTACATAAATTATCAAGAAAAAAAATTGTTGAAAAAATAAACCTTTATCATGGAAGTTTTGTTCAAGCTATTGTGACAACCTGCTCTTAAATTAGATTAGCAACCAACCAATTAATGTTAACCTAGTCTAACTTAAAGGCCCGAGCAAGAAGTGTGTAAAGTTCCATTAGTTGCATGTGGGTGGGAATAAATTGTAAAGTTATGTGTGGTAGGTTCATACCCAGGTATTTGCAAGGGGTTTTAATTTCAATTAAAAGGGCATAAATAGTAAAGCTATATGTGGTAGGTTTATATATATAACTTGCGTATTTGCAAGGGGTTTTAATTTCAATTAAAAGGGCATAAATAGTAAAGCTATATGTGGTAGGTTTATATATATAACTTGCGTATTTGCAAGGGGTTTTAATTTCAATTATTTATATTGCTTTTGACAAATGAAAGACAATATAAATAATTGTATTTCAATTGACAAATAAAAGTTTCTTAAATATATTTTAATCAAAAAAATGCAAAAAAATATTGTTCTTTCAATTTTTTACAATTTTAAACAATTGAATACTCTTAATTAATTTCTACATCAAAAAAATGATATATTTTCAATGAAACTTATTTTAAACACATTAATTAAGGCCGGGACCTATTTGCCCGACCATTTGCACCGATCAGACGACCGGCAACGTCGGACGTGACCGCTCACGTGAGCCAGGTCGTCCGATCGGTGCAAATGGTCGGTTCACTAGTTTACTCCTTAATTAAGTAGTCATATGTGTATCACAAATTTTACACTTCATGAGTAACAATATAACATTAACTATTTTATTGTAATTATTTTCAAGTTGGAGCACACTTCATTATATCAAAAAAACTACTTAGACGTAGCTGGAATTTAAGTTATTTAATGAAAACAATTAATGTGACGTATAATAGCGTATATTAATTAATTAACCTCTATGTCAAAACTGTTTTCCATGCTAATGTAGGCCATTATCCTTATCTTTATTGTCTTACCAAAAGGAATGATAATCAGGAAGAAGACCTAAAATTATGGACTTCACCTTCAAAGAATGCCTTTCAATTACATTGGTTATTAATCATAATTAATTAATTAGGAGTGATAAGAAGATCGCAAGAATAAAAAATGACCAAATAAATGACCAATTGTCATGTGGTCATTTTTAGTCTAGATATCCCGTGACCAAATTTGGTCATTTATCTTGGTCATTTTCAATTGGTTTTTATCCAATGACCAAAATTGGTCATTTATCTTGGTATTTTTTAGTTAACTCACTTAAATTTATCAATTTTGGTCATTTATCCCTTGAAAAAAATTGTGGTGACCAAAAATTTTGGTCTCCTGGTCACTAATCTCTCATTTTCCACTAGTGTCATTTTTCCCCTTAGACTCAATATGGGTGGCTTGAAAACATACTTCATGAAAATTGTTAGGGCTAAACATCAAAATAGTATGCTTCAAAAAACCATGTAAACCACCTATATATTTAAGAAATGTTTCTTGGGTATAGAGAGGAATACCAAGCACTAAAGGTTTTTTCCTAAATTATTTTGTATAGTCCTAAACACTATATCCTTTACCATGTTTGGAAATTTTTCAATCCATCATAGCTTGTTGCATATACCCTACCAGGTAGAATTGTTTTTTCAATGCTAACACAAACTCATACCATGAGGAAATAACCTTACCTTTAACAAGAAATCCTCCTAAGTTTTTCTTTCCCACCATATGAGAGCAGTGCCTCCCAGTAGAATTGAGGCTAACTAGATTTCGGCTTCATCTCTTGCCATGTTTTGGATTATGCAATAAACCCCTATTTTCCTAACCCAATCACCCAGTTTCTTAGCTTTCACTTCTCCATTAAACATGGGAAAATTATACTTTATGTCAAGCTTCAATAATGGTGTACTCATATCAGAATTCCCAAATTGCTTTCTATGTGCATCTAATGAAGTACTAGAAGAAATAGTATTATAAGAAGACAATGATGATGAATATTATGTCGAATGTGTATTTTTAGGAGAGTATCCTCCATTACCTTTCTTTATTTATGCACTCCCTGTTGTTTTCATCTTCTTCCTTGTCTTCTTCTCCAATCTTCTTCGATAATATGCAAAAATATTCTCTACCATGTTATCCATCTGATACAAATCTTTTCAGAATTCCTTCTCATCTTCTTCCTGGTAGTCTTGATATTCCATTCTCTTGGTTCGATGTGAAAGCCCAGCTTTTGTGTTGAAAGGCTCAAGTTCTCCTTTACCAGCTTTATGCTTATCCCTAGTTAACATTCACATACTCACAATTCTTGGGGTAAAACTGCTATGATACCAACATGATCGATAAACTCTAGGACCTTTTAGTTAACTAGAAAGAATTTAAATATGAATTGTCTTATTTTGATAATTTCCAATAAGGAATAAACAGTAATCGTAAAGATAACAATACACATAGAATTATGAATATAAGTAGAGGATGCAAGCATGGAAAACAAGATTGTAACTTTATGACGGAGTTCAACTCAAAATGCCTACGTCTCTAGATCCACTTACAGTGCGACCATAGTAAATTAATTCTTCAAATGTAAAAGGTTACATCAATTCTAGGGTATGGCATAAGTATGACTATGTACAAAGAGAACAGACTTAACCATTGTGATACAGCTTCAAGTGTACAAATGGAGACTTGTTGTATTCCATGCAGTATCTCCAGGCATTGGACAGCATGATGTCTGCTTCTACAGTTTTAAAATGATTTTTTCTAATGAAATCCACTAAACTCTTATTGTTCCAACTATGTATTTATTCCTTTATTTCCTCTGTATCTTTCCATGCATCTCCACTCTTTCTCCATGTCTAAAATAGTTTATTAAATAGAAGAACTTGGTTGGTGAAGATTTGTGGATAACATGCCCAATTTGGGACAAAATCCATCTTGATGCCAAAATTACGTTTAAGATAACAATCCATGCCCAAATTAGGAGCATAATGGCATGAAATGGGGATAAAATTCAAATATATGTGTCCAAATATTTCTGTACAAATCGAAAAAAACAAATATGTGGACATAACTTCTTGTTTAAACCAAGGTCATTGATTTAATCTATCATCGAGCAAGATGGGCCATCGATCACTACAAGCTCGACTATTCGATGTTCACTTTTCTGATGTTAAATTTCCAATGCCAATTGTTCGATGTTGATTGTCCAATGCCAACATGTTCCGATTGTTCTGACCCTGATGTTGGAAGTTGACTCCCAACTATTCCGATCTTGTAAGTCGTAATTTGACAATCGGTACGAGCTTAGCAAAACTATCTCTTCCTCTCTTGACTTCCAATTACATCCAAATATAATTAGGAAATATGAGATATACCCTACTTCTTCATGACGCATGTTGAAAGGTAATTGGTCCAAATGTCAAAACTTGAAATCGTGATAACTACCACATCCAAAGTCCAAATTTGACAAACAAGGTATCACCAGAAATTTCTAAAATATATCTATACAACAGTAACATTTTCTTAAGAATTTTAAGAGTTTTAATTTAATTCATTTGGGATATCTACTAGATCATCAATTTCCATCCAATTTCCCTTGGTATGTCCAACCCATGTGGGCTACCATTTTCTAAGGTGTTCCTTTAATTTAGGTAAGGGTGTCAATGGGCCAAGGCACCCATAACTACATCATATAGGGCCACAAACTATCACCATGCATGTTTGTCATTGCAAGTGACCACCGATGTGATCATGAAACAAAAGTGTTGAAACCTCTAAAGTCTATGGCCTTACATATTTTCTCTCGATTCTAAAACCATGCATGGTAATTGGGTTAGGAAATCCTAGAAAAATCACTTAGGCATCATTGAGATAAACCAATATTATCCTAAATGAGTAATACAATTAAAGGTGATATGAATACTTAGTGATTGGTAAGATAATCCATAGGCTAACTTCTTATTTTGACATATGAGTGTGTTTGTACCTAGATCCATAAAAACCCATTGTTCTCTATCTACAAGAATATCTTATGTCTTCAACTTTCATAACTCAAATCTTTGCTTGTTAACTTATTTATTTATATTCTTAAAATATTCACCATTTTCTTTACATAAGATTCACTATGTAAGGCTCCCACTCAAACATAGGTTCACCATGAACAAAAGATACCCTTACTCTTCACAAAATGATACAAACCCTAAGAACAAAGGAACCCCCCTAAATCCAACAACCTTGCTTTTATACCATATGAATAGTTTGATAAACCTAGGCAAGAAAATAAATACCAACTAGAATCTAGCACACAATAATAAACAATGGATCACACACAGAGTACACATATATTTACCCTAGAAACCCTTAACCAACAAAAAACATCTTAACTAAGAGTTCCTCCCCTCTCTATCTCATTGTATTATATTCATTGTTTACAATACAATTATTGCATCCAAAACTCTAATTTGTTAACTTGGATTAGATGAGAACCCTAATTACTTAACAATTATTAGTTTACAATGGGTCAAAAAACCATTTGTTAAAAAAGAACAAAACAAACCAAACATGGACAAAGAGTACAACGCATGTTCACGCTTCATCTACAATCTGAATCAGAAAAAAATAGACAATGTGCAACTACTAAGTGGCACTTCATTTATTGATCTATAATATGAGTAGGTCTGGTGACAAGCATTATAGGTTAGGGTTCTCATCAAAGAAGTCCGAGTGGGAATTCCCCACTACCATAGGTAAATGAGAAGTAAGAACTCTGATCTCTATGGGGGCATGTTTCCAATGCAAAGTATCTCATATTAAACTCAAGAAGAGACTTGATGGTAACCCTTGGAATAATTTTTTTATGAGAAACTATTATAAGGGAGTAGGAGAAAGAGGAGGTGATAAATTGGTACTTTCATCTTCACCTAGAGAGTGGGCCTAAGAAAACAACCCCTTTCATGTTGGTTATGCCACATACTCAACCTGAGGTTAGTGGAACTTACAACCTTCTAGTCACATTACAAGTCTTTGTCTCTAGTTATGAATTCATGTTACAAAGTGGGAAAAAAATTACATAGCATAGTTAGTAAAGTAAGAAGGCAATGGAACATAGGTGTTCGATATACCACAAGTTGACATTGTCATAAAAGAGGTTTATGAGGGGGACACAATCTATATGCAACATTTTATAGACCTATGGAATATTGACCTTCCCTTCCTTGTCAACATTATAACTAAGTTGAGTACATAAATGAAGGGTGAATTCAGGAACAAGGATGAATGCATCAAGGACCAACAAATATAAAATCTACATCTGAAGGAGTAGTTGTAGAAGAAGGTAGAAAAAAAGTTGGTGTCACATTTCCAAGTAGAGAAATCCAGCTGCCACATATGATGAAAATCACTTGAGAAACCATGTTGAAGAGGTTCCCACAACATCAAATATAACCATAAAACAAGATTCAAATGCAAGAGAGAGCGAAGTGAAGTTCTATTGCAAAGATTCAAGTGTTCAACAAGAAATTAAAAATTGTTTTGAGAGGTACTCCTTGATCTAACCAAAGCTATTGATATTTTCCAAAAAGATGAACAATTTCATCACAAAGGTGACAACAAACCTGTGTTGGATCAAATCAAACAAGAAGGGGTTGCTAAAATCAATAGAAAAAGTAGAGTAAAGACAAGAAGTGGAGAAAAAGTGGGAAGAGGCAAGACTAGCAGTCGCATATTTTGGAGCATACAAATTAAATATAAAATTAACCAACAATAGCCACCCGTCAACTGCCAAAAATAATGGGTGAAATTCCAAAGGCGTGTTGACGCCTTGGAAGAACCTAGGTAGAGGATTCAATAACAAATTAACTAGTTGGAAGAGAAATAAGGTTTAAGCCATTGAGTAAGATTCTAATGATAGGAAGCACAAATCCTCACCTTAAAGTAGGATGTTTTGGACAATGGGAAAGAGAATATATAGGAATATTTCAACAAAGATAGCATGGAACACAATCCCAGTTCATAGTGACCAAAAAATGAATCAAAGTGTAGAGGCTGGACTAGAAGCACTAATAGAGACCATTCCTATAGAGTAGGACATTAATGATACATCTTCAACATAGTGCACATAGGAGCTATAGTATGACATCATCTCTTGGAAACTAGTATTTGATGAGTTCAATAGTCTTAGGGAAACTAAATCTAGAAAAACTTAAATTATAGCCCATTTTTAGGAGTAAGATCTAGAACCCAACTAAGGGACAAGTTGGAAGGCCTGGTTGAGGATTTCTTGAGGCCCCATTTCACCTAAGCACTAGCACAAATCCATTTTCAACAGAATATGAATCAACATAATACATGAAACTATCAGAACTTGAGTATGTGCATTCCAAATAATCACCTCATAAACCCTCTATGCCTATTCTCATATACCCTATGGCTATTTTTATAAAGGCATATACCCTTTTTGTATGAATGGGTTACAACTTGAAAATTCTAGTATATACTAGAATATTCTATGACCACCTTATATACCTATATATGTTAAGGATGATATCTAAAGTTCTAACTGCTAATTCTATTAAGTTTAAGGTTGTTGTTAGTTTTTCAATTGGAAATATGCCAACACCTGTTTTTCCAAATATTCAAGGTGTGGACAAAATTACATGTATAGTCAAACTATGACATACTCAATACATAGGGATTCAATGAGAGCATAATGTCTATTACAAGAATTGTACCTGGGTGGGGAGGGTAAAAATCATTCCTCCCAACCACCCAAGCTACATCCAATGGACCAAGAAGGTTGTTGTTAGTTCTATGCATGGTAGATGTATATCATGATCCTTCTATGAGATGTAATATATGGTCATATTAATAAAATGGAAGAATGTTCTACTCATATTTATCTTGGTGTGATGTATCTTGATGATATCTACTTTGATTTAAGTTTTGTTATTTTAAATAAATGTGATTAAAGGTTAACTAACGTATTTTAAAACTCCATTAACGCTTCAGCACTCTGCACATAAATTAATTAGAAACCATCAAATGTTACTTTTGTGAGACCTACGCCTTTGGAATGTTGAATGTGTTAACATACTAGACTATTGTGAGGGGATGCTAAAAGCCCCAACACCTTGGTCAGCCTATTATTTCTACAATGTAAGGAATCAATTTCTATTAAGTCATCAACATTATTTAACTTGACATTTCTTAATTCCATTGTGTGTGGTTGGGAGGGGATGCTACTAATATCCAATCTACATCAATTTACCCTCCAATCATACATCAATGTAGGTGTATTATGGTAAACACATAAATTCCACTCAACATTTTACCCAATTATACAACTATAATTCTCTCATTTGATAGGCCTTAGGTTTAAACCACCCAATTGTAAACCAAGGCCCTAACCTAAGACTATAGTTGGTTTTCTATACCAAAAATAAAATTTTCTAATTCATTTTATCATGCAGCTTTATTTTAGGATTGTTGTTTAATATGGTGTGGTTTGTGTTTTATTAATTTGTGATTCACATAAACACAAATTTATAGTTGAAATTTAATTGAAAAAAGAAAAGTAATCGAAAAATAAAATGTGTTTTTCTATTTACTTTGATTTATTTAAATACAAATAGATCATAAATAGAAAATGACTAGAAGAAATGAGAAGCAAGCTAAAAAATATTTTGAAAAATACAATATTTTCCATAGATTTTTTTTAGTTTAAAAATTCAAGTTAGCGATCGCTATACTACATAGAAAATTAACACACATTTGCACAACTTAGGGTCTAATGGAAAGAAGAGGTGTGTGCAATAAAACAAAATAGGACTTGCATGAGTTTCATTAAGCTTCTTGCGCAATTACACGAAAAAATTAAAAAAAATATATTATAATATATATATATATATAAACTCACACATTTTTGGCAAGCGAGGAGGATGAAACTATTCTCCACGGACCCTTGATCAAGATTTTAAGGGCTCCATCAAGGCCTAAAATCCTAATCAAGAAATTAATCCAATGAAATGCATTTATCAAGGACTTCTAAATGATGATGATGATGTATTTTTAATGTCACAACTAAGCTAGATACCAATTGTGTGTATGAGACCTCCTTGTTTGTGGGACAAGAGAACCCCATGTATGTAGCGATGTGACTGCTAAAATCTATAGAGGTGTGCATAACCTACCCCGCTCTAGAGTCGAAACTATGACCTCCTAAGAGGAAACAAATGTTCTTAACTGTAAGGCCCACTCAGTCTATACATGGTATTAAGCCTTTAGTCAAGTAATATAAACCTTTGATCAAGTTCTAGCCCTTAATTGAGGGAATAAATGTGAATAAACCTTCCCTATGTTTACATGTTTCCATGGAGCCGCAAATTCCATAGGGTGAAATCTCTTCATCTCTTCCATGGAAGGTGGTGGACTTTATTAATAAATTCATCATTGAATCTTCTATCTAATGGAATATAATTTCCTCATTTTCAATGTCGTATTCTATTTTTAATTTATTTTGTTATGAACTTATACACAATTTTTTTCTCCCGACAGTGAAGGCACCCAAACAAAAATCAATGTAATTACCCAACCAAAATTATAGAAAAAATATTTGGAATAACCATGAATGTTTACTCTTCAATAGCTAATTTCTATTTTTAATTGTATGTTAACATGATAAAAATGTTTATTGCAAATATAATCATATATAAATGTGATTCAAATATTAATTAATCACCTTAGAAAATAATAGGAAATACAATTTTCTTTTTAAAACATGGAACAAAATTAATTTTACGTAGATTTTGTTTGTATAAAAAATTATTGATAATTATGTATTTAGCACAAAAATCTAGTTGTGAACAAAAGTTAGTATAAAAAAATATTGAAAATTATGTATTTAGCACAAAATTCTAGTTGTGAACAAAAGTTGGTTGTTTTTGTACATTTATCTCGATGGACATATAAGAAAAATGTATACATTAAATGACATTACTTTTTTTGAAAAATAAATGGTTAAAAAAAATTTAAATTTTTTACAACTTGTTTAACAAAATTATCAATCTTATACAAGTTTTTTTAATTTAAAAAAATTATGTAAAATATCAAATTTTCATTACATACAAAGTATGACATGGCTTCACAAGATTCGCCCCTCAACTAGGACAATGTAAAATAATCACACATCTATTTGAGTTTCCAAGGAAAAATTATAGATTAGTTTCCCATGAAATTATGGTATATTGATGGAGAGGATTTGCAAACCGCAAAAAAAAGATCCCTACAAGACTGGCCAAACGAAGGAAGAGTTTCCCATGAAACTTAAAATGCGGCAACACCCTTCACTAAGGAGAAGACAAATGGGTTTAAGGTCTACCATTCCCTATCCAAACAAAAAGAAATCTAGGGTTTAAGAGAGGAAGAAAAGAGTTTACCACTTCTTGAAGATTGTTCCACACTAATGTTGTGCACATTTAAATGTTGCTAGAGCACATTTAAGTGGCAATGGTCTATAGAGGTTTTAAATATTGTTATAGACGTTTTCTGAAGAAAAAAAATTGATGATATTAAACAATAAGAAATAGATTAAAGGTTATAGATAGATATTGTTTAAAATTAAGTAGAATAATGATTGGTAAAATTATTAATCTAATATTTAATGTTGGGAGATGTTTATATATTGGATGATGTAATATCCATACTTATTGGTTATCAAAGGGAACAAGAAGGACTTTGTTCTATTCATGTTGCTAAGGTTGTTAAATGTAACATGAATGTTTTATTTTTATTTCTATTTTTTTAAAGGGCCATGAATCATTATTATTGTTAATATTATGTTTACTTATGAAAAGAAATTAAATATATTATAAACTTTTCAAAGTAACTAAGGTTAAAATTGTCTTCTATATTCAATGTTATTGGGTATTTTATCAATTTCTAGGTATTTTTTAACGTATAGTTTTATTTTGGTAAGGAACTTAGTCTTACAAAAATTATTGGAATGTTTGGTATTCTATGAATGTTCAATTAATGTTTACCTACATGGGTGTGTTTGTACTAGAGTTTATACTAGATTACAGAATTACAAAGCTCAAGAATCTAAAAATTATGATTCATAAGTTATGAGATGAAANATGTATTCCTATATTATGGTTTAATATTACTTTAAATAGATAAACTTTATGTAAAATGAACGTGTAAATACATAAAATTGAAGATGAGAATGAATGATAAAACTTCATCAATCACAGGTACACGAATATAAATATATCAAAACCTGACATGCATTTACAATTTATCATAAGTCTAGTTGGCTCATAAATTTATAATTCATGTTTAGAAAATAGTCTTCCATACATGCTTATAGTCTTAAAAGGACCTTCTGTTACAAATCCATGGAAAAAAACCCTCAACCTCTCTTACCAACCCCTTTTCTATTGCAAAATATACATTTATAATTAGAGATAGAGGTATGGAAACAGTTTCATATCCAAAATTAAAGGATCAAATAGGTCCAAAAATATATTGATAAATCTTTATCTAGTAGTCACTAATTTATAATTGAGCAAACATTGAAAAGTATCGCTAACTAAAACAACTTGATCCATCTATTTCTAAATAAAAGGCACCCAAAACTATTTAACCTCTTCAACTGCCACGTAGATAACAGAATTGATTTCTGGATAAGTCAAATGCTATGAGTTGCTTTTGTCAACATTGCTAAACCATCAAATGCCTAATATCTTCTTTGTAGTCGTAGGAATTCTTTATCCATGATCTGCACCTTTCCTTGAATCCTAGTTATGCTTGCTTAACTCTTCATTCTTTGTTGGAGCCAATTTTTTTCTTTTCACAGCTTCTTCAACACCTTGCACTAACTTAGCGTAATTTGTATTTATTTATTCCAAATCCTCTCTAAGTCTTCGATTATCTTGAACCAAATGATCATTAAAATGATTCAGATGTGAATTATGGGTTTTATAATGATGCAAATCCTTTCAGATGTTTATAATTTCAGACTTTTCTTCCACCTATAACCTATCTTCAGAACTATCCAAATGTTGGTTGCTTAAACTCTCATCCATAGAATCCTTTTGATGTTCAGAACTGTGCTTTAGGATTTGTAAATCTACAAACTCTGTCTTTTGTTTAGTTTATGTAGGGATTAAACCAGTTCCTTCTTTAAAATTTGGGATGACTTGTTTACCTTATTAACATACTATTTTATTGGAAAATATGGAATAAGTTTAATACTTTATTCAATATTTTATATGGCTTGAGAAAGTATTTCCTCTTTCTTTGGATTTTGTATCTTCTTCACTACTAGGTTCGTCAACATTGACTATGGTTTTACTCTTCAACTTAGGATTAAGAGTTTTTTTCATATTCATTTGAAGTTTATTTGAAGCCCTAGTTTTATGTCTCCATTGAACATCTCCAGGACTTCAAAAAGAAGAATGATTTCTTTCTACTCTTGGGGATACTGCTTCTGTTAAAATAATGTAACTTCGGAAGATATTCTAGTTGTATTGTATTCCTCCTTTCGGACATAGGTTTGGTCTTGTTAGATTCATTGAAGGATGCAATGTAAGTTGGGTCAATAGTACCCAACTGTCAATATAATAAATGGTATTTGTGGTGTCCAGTTGGACAATTCAGCCCTAACAGCTAGTGAAGTCGTCCCCACCAAGTTAGAGGTCAAGTCACTAGAAGAATATAAATAGGGAGGCACTCCCCTTCATTTGTACTCACTCACTCAAGTAGTTTTACAAGAGAGAGAAGAACTAGTGTGCCAGAAAGAAGTTAGAAGTAGTATTTTGGGTTTTACACTACTCTGGTCGAGATCTATACTGAGGAATTTTTGCGGGATTTTCGCCCCTGTGGTTTCCCCGAGGAAAATATTTGTGTTCTTGTGTTCTTATGTTTTCTTTGCATGTTGTTCTTTCAATGATATTTCAGTAATTTTTTTTAAGATATCATCTAAGCAAATTGATAAAACTTAACATGGTATCATAGCCACCCTGAAAGGAGGCACTGCACAACTACGATTTGTCATCCTGAACAAATCCCTCAACAGATCATCCAGGAAAGAGGGATCCCTCAACTCTCCCTTGAAGAGCACATCTTTCTATGAAGATGGTTCCAGAATCCAAGAAGTTTCATTTTTTGACTTGTTACCGCTACCAGGACAAACTAGGGTTTGAATTTTTTTGAGACTTCACCATCAATCTCAGGAAAAGCAATTTAAATTCTACCTCTCCTCAAGGAGGCGCATCTTTTCCACCTCTTAACCTTACTAGGGTTTATAGTTGATAACTAAGGGTTTCTACATCAAACCCTAGGTCATGTAAAAGGAGGTTAGCCAGAAACTATTTTCTTCAAGTAAGTACTCTTCCTCCTTGTTCCATTTGAAGTTCTCATTCTGTTGAAGATGACTTAGAACACCAAGCTAGATGAAAATATTGAAGGAGCTGAAAACTTCAGAGCATGGAAGTATAGGATCATGCTCATCCTGCAAGAGAATGATCTACACAAACTGGTGAAGGAGGAAGTAAAATAACCAGAAGAGGAGGAATCTAAGTCCAATCATAAGAAGGATATGATCATAGCCAAAAGGATCATAGCTAACTCCATCAAGGATAACTTGATTCCTCAAGTATCATCAAGGGAAACTCCAAAAGAAATGTGTGATTCCCTCTCTAGTCTATTTGAAGGGATAAACATCAACAGGAAAATGACTCTGAGAAATCACCTCAAAAGTGTAAGGACTCAAAAGTCAGAGACTATGAAATCTTACTTTTCAAGAGTGGCTCAAATTAGAGATTAGCTAGAAGCCATTGGTGATACAGTAGAAGAAGCAGAAATTGTGATGACCACCTTAAATGGTCTCCTAAGAGATTGGGAATCTTTTATCCGAGGAATCTTCTCAAGAAGGAAACTAACTAAATTTAGAAAGCTATGGGAAGAATTTGTCCAATAAGAAGAAAGAATCTTAGCTAGAGAAGTGAAGCTAAATGATAATGAATATCAATCCTTGGTATCCCATGCAAAAGGAAAGTACAAAACGAAGAGTCATGATCATCCTCATAAGACACAAGGGTTCAAAAGACCCAATAAATACTTCTCAAATTATGAGTGCTTCACTTGTCGCAAGCTGGGACACATTGCCATCAATTGTCCCATGAAAATAGAAAGAGTTAAAAATATGAAAAGATTCCAAGATCATACTACTGAAGATAGTGATCAAGAAGTTGAAGAGGAAGCAAAGAAATATGAATAATCCGATGAATAATATGTAATGATCTCTTCCCTAACAGGATCAGTCTCACTAGGAAATGACACCTAGTTGGTAGGCAGTGGTGCATCCAAGCACATGACAGGTTACAAGGACTCACTATCATTCCTTGTACAAAAAGAATCACCACACAAAGTAATACTTGGAGATGACTCCCAATATCCCATCAAAGGAATGGGAGAAGCATCCTATAAGTTGGACTCTAGAAAATCCTTGAAGATAAAGGATGTCCTATATGTCCCTGGACTAAAGAAGAACCTCCTGTCTATTTCATATTTAGACAAGAGAGGATGCAGAGTTTCTTTCATAGATTGAAAAGTCCTCATGTGGTCAAAAGGAAAGACCATAGATGATGCATTAGAAATTGGAATTGAAGAAGGAGAACTCTACAAATTGAAGGGACATGCAGATTCAGCATTAGCAACCAGTACATTAAATCCATGTGATATTTGGCATAGAAGGATTGCTCATATTCATTACAAAGCTCTACCAATAGTAAACAAGGTTGTGACTGGTCTACCAGAAATTCAAATAGAACATGAAGGAGTATACAAATGATGTGCATAAGGAAATAATACTAAGAATCCCTATCCTAAGAGTGACAACAAAGAAAAAGGGATATTAGATATTATCCTTTCGGATATATGCGAGCCAATGTAAACAACTTCATTAAGCGGGTATGTGTACTATTATTCTTTCATTGATGACTATTCCTGCAAGACTTGGATATATTTTTTGAAAAAGAAGGATGAAGTGTTTGAAAGGTTTAAATAATTTAAGGCCCTAGTATAAAACCTCTCTGAGAGGAAAATAAAGATTTTAAGATCAAATAATGGAGGAGAGTTCACATCAAATGAATTTAGTGATTTCTGCAAGGGACCTGGGATTAAGAGGGAGCTCACCATTGGGCCTACAATCCTCAACAAAATGGTGTAGCAGAGATAAATAATAGATCTATCATGGAAGAATTAAAATATATGATATATGATCAATGTATACCAATGTACCTATGGGAAGAAGCATCCAAAACAACAATACATGTACAGAACAGAATTTCCCACAATGCCCTTTGGAACAAAACCCCGGAACAAATGTTTTCTAGAGAAAATCCTGACGTAATTCACCTAAATATATTTGGTTTCCCTGTGTATATTCATATTCCCAAGGAGAAAACAACAAAGCTAGATCCTTCAGGAAAGAAGGGATATTTTGTAGGATATAGTGAAGAGTCAAAATCCTATCGAATATATATCCCAGGATACCATCAGATTGAGATTAGAAGAGATGTATTATTGATGAAGACACAGTTTTCAGAAAGTCAAATAAATATATAGAAGATGAAGACGAACATGAAACTCCCAAAGCTACAGAGAATCCTAAACCAGTTAGGAATGAAGAAGAAAGTCAAATACATGAGGATCATGATATGACTGAACCTTAGTTTCCAGAAGAATCACCTAATGAAATGATTTCTCTAAAGATAAATCCTTCTTGGGCTCGTGATGTAATTGAAGAAGCAAAAATACTTGGTGTCCCAGAAGGAACCACTAGAGAGAGAAAGAATCCAAAGTCATATCCGAGTTATATGGATTTGATGAGTAAATAAGTTATAAACAACCAACTTTTTTTGAAGAAGCAACAAAGTAGAAGGAATGGGTTGATGCAATGGCTGAGGAATACCAATGCATAATAAAGAATGACCTATGGGAAATAGTCCCAAGACCAAAAGGAAAATCAGTGGTATCCTCGAAGTGGATCTTCAAAACAAAGAATTCCAAGAATAAATGGAAGTTACATAAAATGGATGTCAAGACAACTTTTCTAAATGGCTTGATAGAAGACGAAGTGTATATATAACAGCCGCAAGGTTTCGAGACTGGTTATCGGGAAGCTTATGTATGCAAACTTAAGAAAGGATTCTATGGGCTAAAACAAGCACCCAGAGTATGGTACGGAAGAATATATGGGTGCCTGATGAGTTTAGAATTTACCAAGAGTAAGGAATATTCTAACCTTTACTATAAGGTTGAGAATGATGGGCTTATGATATTACTTTTATATGTGGATGACTTATTCTTAATAGGAGAAGATAAGCCCATCAATGAATTCAAGAAGAAGCTTGCTGCAGAATTTGAGATGAAAGACCTTGGAATTATGCACTACTTTCTAGGTCTTGAAGTTTGGTAATCCCCGAATGAGATTTTCCTAAACCAAGGAAAATACGGTAGAAACTCTGAAAAGGTTTGGAATGTTATATTGTAAGGCCGTGACTACTCCGATGACAACAAACTTGAAGTTATTGAATGATGATACATCGGGAACTGTAGATTCCACCCTATACAAACATATTATTGACCCACTGATGTACTTAACCAATACAAGACTAGATATATGTTTTGTTGTAAACACACTAAGTCAGTACATGATGAATCCCAAGCATATTCACGTGATAGGAGAAAAACATGTGATGAGGTGTCTAAAGGGAGCTTTAGACTATGGGCTCAAATATACATCAAACAGTGAGATCAGTTTACATGGGTTCACAGAATCAAATTGGGAAAGAAGTGCTAAAGACACAAAGAGAACCTTAGGTTTTTGTTTTAGTTTGGGATCAGGCATGATCTCATGGTTCAATAGAAAGCATACCAATATTGCACTTAGCACAGCAGAAGTAGAATACATTGCTTCTTATTCACCTTGTAGTGAAGCAGTATGGATTCGAAATATGTTGGTAGTTTTATTTGATGAAGAGATAGATGTTACTGATATCCTTTGTGATAATCAAAGTTGTATCAAGATGACAAAAATTCCAGTTTTTCACAATAAGTCAAAACATATTGAAGTGGGATATCACTTCATTCGAGACATAGTTCAAAAAGGATCTATAAAGCTCAAGTATGTTCCTACAGAGGAACCAGTGGCAGATGTGTTGACTAAGCCTTTGCCTCATGTAATGTTTGAATACTTTCAAGACAAGCTTAGTGTAGTCTGAAAGGGCCTCTCTCGAAAGAGGGAATGACAGTAGATGGAAGAAGTATACTGTGGTGAATAGCTCATTCTAGAGTAGGTTAAGTCTAACTAGGACAGTTTGGCACAAAAGGGTTAGTAAGATGAGGCTAGTTGATCCTATAGGGATTAGTATGTCTAGCTAGATCAGTTTAACCCAAGTGGGTTTGTAAGCCAGGGCAAGGCTTGTTGATCCCCAGGAAGTTCCATCTGTCTAACTAGGATTGTTGGCTCAAAAGGGTTAGTAAGTTAGAAAAAATGCCCAGGTGGATCTACCAAAGAACTCACCGTGATGTTTCTCCAAGATAATTAGAGGGCGGGATGGTTGTTACAGTATTTCTATACTATTGATTGATGAGATGTTTGCTTTCAGTAGTGTTATACTGATGACTATTGAGATGTTAGTTCAGTACTGTTATACTGATGACTGTTGAGATGCTAGTTCAGTATTTTTATACCTATGACTGTTGAGATGATAGTTTAATATTGTTATACTGATGATTGCTGAGATTATTGGTTCAGCATTGGTATGTTGATTGTTGAGATCATCGATTCAGCAATTGTATGTTGATTGTTGAGATGTATATTTCAGTATTGTTATATTGATGATAGTTTTTGTATTGTTATATTGATGATTGATTGATATGTATGCTTCAGATAGTGTCAGTATTTATTATACTGATGATTGATGAGATGTGTACAATGTAGTCACACTATTGATTGCTAAGATGATTGTTGAGATAGTTACAGTTGATTGTTGAGATGATTGTTGAGATGCTTGGCTGATGATTGATTGATAGATTTTTAGATTTTTATTGAGATACTTTCAGTGTTACATCGATTGATGTGATAGTTTCAGTATCTCTATACTAATGATGATGTTTATGATGATCATGTTCCAGCATCTCTATGTTGGTAATGCAAATGATGATCTAGCACTACATATGATTTTATTTTTAGCACTAACATGCTAATGATGTTGTTGATTGTTTGAGTATTTACATATTGTTGATACAAATGATGATGTTTCAGTATTCACATACTGAATATACAGATGATTGTGGTTCATTATTTACATACTGAAGATGCAGTTGGTGATACTTGTGATGAAAATGATGATGTTCTCAGCATTCACATACTGAAGTTGCAGATGATGATGTTTCAATATTCACATACTAAATATGTAGATGATAGCAGTTAAGATGATGATGTTACAGATGATGGTTCAGTGTTTACACACTAATGTTGACGAGTGGATGATTCAGAAGATGTTCCAGTATTCACATACGGATACGATAAAATATGGTCCAAGATATGAAGCAACGGATGATGATGATTTAGAAGATGATTCAACATTCATATGTTGTTGTTGTAATAGGTGTTCCAAAAGATGGCAAGAAGATGATTGAAAAAATATGATTGCAGAAGAATATCTAGTTGAGAGCGATGATGAAGATTTATGATGTTGTATCAAAACTTCTTATAACATATAGAGTCTCACCAGTCAGTTGTATAGTTGTAATAGTAGCAGTTACAACTATGGTTGAATACCTTCCTAGTTAAGAGGCAGTGTTAAAATCATGTAAATTTGGAATATATTCTAGTTATATTGTATTCCTCCTTCCGGAGATGAGTTCGATCTTGTTAGATTCATTGAAGGATTCAATGTAAACCTTTGAATGTAAGTCAGGTCAACAGTACCCAAGTGTCAATATAATAAATGTTACTTGTGGTGTTCAGTTGGACAAGCCATCCCTGACAGCTAGTGAAGTCAGCCCCATCAAGTTAGAGGTCAAGTCAACAGAAGAATATAAATATGGAGGCACTCCCCTTCATTTGTACTCACTCACTCAAGAATTTTTGCAAGAGCCGGAAGAACTAGTGCGCCAAAAAGAATTTAGAAGTAGTTGTTTGGGTTTTACACTACTCTGGTCGAGATCTATACTAAGGAAGTTTTGCAGGGTTTTCTCCCTTATGGTTTCCCCGAGGGAAATATTTGTGTTCTTGTGTTCTTATGTTTTCTGTGCATGTTGTTCTTTCAGTGATATTTCAGTAATTTGTTTTAAGGTATCATCTAAGCAAATTAATAAAACATAACAGCTTCATGCATACATGTTCCTGATGCTTTCTCCAATGGTTCTTCCTATAAATGATATGGATTACTAGGAGTTACCATGACCTATTCTTTATTTATTTCATCATGTTTCTCACCTTGCTCTCAATATGTACCTTTTTATGACCTTATCCTTGTTCATTATCCTTCCTTTTATAACTTCTCAGTTGATTGGGGGTTTCCAAATTACCTTGGTTCTTCCTTTTGAATTGAGAGATTATCCTTTTAGTTTAAGGAAATTTCCCTTCCTTTTTATTTCCATCATTATGTTCTTCAACAACTTCATTTTTTTTACCTAAAATCCCAACCAAAAGAGATAATGTATCCAAGTCCATCTCTTTTTCCTCAATTCTTTTAGAACCTTTAACTTAATTAAACCATGGTGGAAAATGTTGTGAGATGTATGATCTGGGATATTTTTCACTCTCATCGCCATATTGGATAAGCTTTTGAGCAAATAAAATGACCAACTGAGTTTTGATGTTCCTGTGACATGAAGAAGGAAATGAAAATGATACGTGTATACTATGGCGAATATTCCTTCATAAGTCACATGCCTTTGAATGATACTTAAAACCTATCTCCACTCTTCCTTTAATGAATTATGATGGATTCCTTTACTCCAATATAGGATTTCATTCCCGGGTAAGAGTAACATGTTTAAATCCGCTTCAAAAGGGAACCTTTTAAACCATTTATCACCCTCTGTAGACAAGCTTGTTGCTTCTGCAATTGAAGTCTCAAAAACTTCAAAACTAAGACTAGTAAAATCAACCTGTGTGCTCGTAAATTTCCTAGATATTTTTTGAGAAACCTATGTTATAACCCTTGATATTTTAGAAGAAGGTAAACCACCGAATCTATGAGCAATGTGAATGTTCTTCATCTCAATGAATATCAACAGGTTCAAACCTATGTGGTTTATCGCTCATCTTCTTCATCCTACTAGTTGTAAACTCAACATACAAACTTGGCTCTAACTGTTAGATAAATCATAAATCCCTAATAGAAACTAGCATAATACACAATCTAGGTGTTAAACACATTACATGTAGTCAATCCAAAATTTAAGGAATGAAACCCCATTAATGATAGGAATGACAACAAATCGTTGTAGTATTGTCACATCCAGTCATTTCAAACATAGGTTCAATGGATATGAGGAAAAAATGGGCTTCACCTCCAAATATCATATTCCTTCATGATTAGTAACTTAGTCGTAACATTTAAATTATTTCCTTCTTGGAATTCCAGCAGTGTTGAAAAATGCAAGTTCATTTTAAACCATTGTCGGAATGTTACAGTTCACATATGTCTTGCACTTTAGCTAATAATTTCACCATAAGACTGAAAAAATAAATACATTATCATAATGAAGACTATTATAAGAGTTAAATATTAATAAGATCCAACCATTGACTTATTAATAAAATAAATACATACAAGGACACCTAGAAATTACAAACGAAATAAGCAATAAAAATGCTTGGAAAAGTTTTGTAAATAAAGTTTAAAATAAAAATCAAAGGATTAAACAAACATATAGGGTTTATTTAGGATTGCAACTCCAGTACTAACATCTCGATCCGACTGGGATGAATTCCTCCTTGTGAGACTTCAAGAACATGCTGACCAGGTACCTTTGACTAAAATCAAAATATGCTGGAATAATACCCTGTTGAAATCAAACTGAACACTACACACTTGTACATATCCATTGGGATGGAGTCTGATTCTTCAAAACATGAAAATGAAATGGTATATACATTGAATTTCGGTCACTCGTAACCTCGGTATTTATAAAAATGTTTATAAAATGCCCATTGGTTGGCCCTAGAAGTTCTTCACCTTCCAAGTTATGTAGCACACAAGTATTATTTCCCCAAAAAAATGCAATTTTGAAAGGCTCTAACCACACATTATCAAAATTACCATGCTATCTTTTTCATCTCTGCATGCATCCCATATGAGTACCATATCACCCATCAAAAAGGTAGCTTCTTTAACTTTTCTATCAAATTTTTCTTTTCCCTTGTTCTTGTATGCCTCTGCTTTTTCCACGAATGCTTCTTTTTCTTGTTGTAATTCAACTATCTAAAAAATCCTTCTCTGAATTTCATTTGGCTCCTCATTAATGTCTTGCATAAAATTTATTACTGGAAAACTCAATTGAACAGGAAACATAACATCAGTGCCATAAACAAGCTGAAAGGGAGATTTACCAATCGCTTTTTTTTTTATAGTTACTCGATCTTCCCAAAGAGCATATTTTAGCATAGTGGCCCAATCTCCTTTTTCTGAAATAACATATTTTTAACATTGTTAATGATATTCTTATTCGTGGATTTTTCTAACCCATTACCTTGAGGGAAATAGGGTGTAGAATGTTTCAGTATGATGCCATTTCTTTCATAGAAATATACCATATCCTTGGACTTAAAATCTTGAGCATTATCAGTGACTGATTTCCTTGGACATCGAAATCTACTTAAGATATTTTATTGAAGCAAATTGATAATGACTTTATCAATTTCCCTTCTTGTGGGAATTTCTTCTACCCACTTGGTAAAGAAATCCGTGGTTGTTAAAATCCATTTATGTTTCCCACTTGAGGGAGGATTAATCTCACCTATAAAATCTAAACCCACTGCTGAAATGGAGTATTACTTGCAATGGGTTTTAAAGGCAAATATTGAAGCTTTTTCTTACCGAAAAACTTTTGACATTGATTTTACCTGAGTATATAAATCTGTAAACAAGGTAGGTCAATATTATCCTTCTCTTAATATCTTAAGTGTTATTGATTTCCAATATTTATGACCCCCGCATGCACCTTCATGTAACTTTGTAGTGATTGGATCAACTTCAGACCTATCCAAGCTTCTACGATGCATTCCTCCAGGGTCTTGTTAGGATTATTAATTAATCCTCCCTTGACCAACATAGTCTATTTTTCTTTACCTAGCTTAGCAGGTCATTGCCACTTCATTGGTGCCATGGGGGACTCATCGGGGGCCCACCTAACACTCAATGTGCCTAGCTACATGAGTTTAGGAGATCCAGGGACCAATCCCTATAATTTAGGAATCCACTCTGAGTGCCACCAGTAGTCTCTAGCAGTTGAACCTAGTTGGTGTTCAGTTATGTTCAGTTATGATCTGATTCCCATCACTTAGTTCACTTTCAGTCATCCTAGCGCCAGTTTGCATTATTTAAGGGAGATAGGGTGCATTTCCTCAACTACCTAGATCAATTAACTAATTGTGAACTTATTCAATGATACAGAGTTGCATTAGTGACCTCTAGTGGTCATTTTCCCACACTGAGTTAGCACAAAAGTCAGTTTAAGTTGGTGAATTTGAATCCTACCTAAGTCATTTCAATTCTGCCTATTGTAACACCATCGTATTACATACATATTAATGATAACTAATGTAAGGTTGTGCTGATAAAAAATTTCCCTGTGAGAGTGTAATTTCCATGAATCTTTTGATCAGTTTACACTGAATTGTCTCTCTTCTGTAGCCTTCTTTTCTCATTGAATTCAATTAGGCCTGAGGATCCTATGCTTCACTAAATTTAACAGGTCTCTGTTAAATGAATTTTTCATTGATGTCAAAAGGGGTTTAATAATGACAAAGGAATAAGTGATGACACAATGTCAAGGCAAACTATGACATATGTGAGGAGGATTGAAAGACACATGAGAGGATCCAATGAGGGAATCAAGTACGATCAACCAGTGAGGGAATCAAGTCCAATCAAACTCAATTGATTGAGCGATCCTTTGATTAATTGATGTAGGGTCATGGACTTCCAATCATCTTATTTAGCGGAGGATAGACGACTCAAATTGTATCAAGAGAATAGATCGACGGCAAGAAAAAGGATTCCGCAAAGTAAATATGCGTGGAAAATAACATTCTGGAGCACCAAAGTGAAGCTTTCTCTTTCAAAACTTATCAACGTAAAAGAATTATTCCGCAAAGTGATCAATGATTCACAAGATTTGCAGAAGCAATTTTCGAGAAAAGTCAAAATCCATACCCGCAATCTGCAATCCGCAATTGTAGAAGAAATAAATTTTCGATTGTGGAAAGATAATTGCAGAAGCAATTTTTGAGAAAAGTTGAAATGCATACCAACAATCTGTATTTCGCAATTGCGGATGGAAGAAGTTTACGATTGCAGAAAGGTCATTGTGGAAGCAATTTTTGAGAAAATTCGAAATGCATACCTGCAATCCACAATCTGCAATTGCGGAAGGAAGAAGTTTCTAATTGCGGAAAGATAATTGCGAAAGCAATTTTCGAGAAAAGTCAAAGTGCACATCTGCAATCCACAATTGCGGAAGGAATAAGTTCTTGCAAATTGCGGAAATATCTGTTCATAAAGATGAATGTAGAAAGGTTTGTTGCGGAAAGGACATTGTGGAAAAGACATTGCAGAAAGAAACTGTGAAAGGGCGCAACTATTTTATTAAACATAATTAAAAATGACAAACAGATAAGTAATTTCGAATTAGTTTATTTGTTTGTGAAGAGTCACGATGAAGATATGTGACTTTTGAATGAAGAGATTTGTTTGAGGGTATATAAACAATTATTTAAACCTTCAAATAAGTGTCTCTATACATTCAATTGTCATATCGATTGATGTAGAACAATGAGAGATCACATTATCATATAAGGGAGGTTGGAAGGCAACAGGCCTGCAAGGGGGTCTTAGCCTCCTTCTAGTGGTACTTGGTAAACAGGGTGTTGTAGCATCCTTTCAGCAACAACTAATAAAATAGGGGGTCATAGCCTCCTTCTAGTAGTTTCTAGTAAATAGGGTGTAGTACCATCGTTGTCTATAGTAGTAGGCAAAAACTAATTGTAAATATAATTTTGCAGTAATAGGAAGTATTGGTGGTTTACCTAATTGGGCTTCCATGATAAATTTGTGTTATGTGTTCTTTTGTTGATCATGTGTGTTAATAAGTAAATACAAAAGTGATTTTAATTATTAAAAACTATCAATACTAATTCCCCCCCGCCCCTCTCAGTATTGTCTAGTATTCCAACAATTGCTATCAGAGCGGGATCCTTCACTACAGTTTAATCACTAGAAGGAAGATCCTATTAAAAAACCACCAATGATCAACAAGAAGGGTTAGACACTAACAAACCCCTATTATTTATGGGAGAGAATTATGCATACTGGAGTATAAGAATGAAGTGCCATCTAATGTCTCTTGGATACAAAGTCTGGAAGTTGGTTGAAAGAGAATATAAAGTACCAGACGACCTACCTATAAACAAGGATGAGCTAGACCAATATGAGGCCAATGCAAAATCCCTATATGCAATTTTGAGTGGGTTAACAAATTCAGTATTTGTAAAAGTCACAATAAATGCAAACATTCCTTGGAAAAACTAAAATGTGTCTATGAAGGAGCGCCCAAAGTCAAAGAGTCCAAACTTCAAACATACAAAGGACAGATTGAAATCCTAAAAATGAAAGAGGAAGAAAATATTGCAAAATATCTTCTAAGAGTAGATGAAATTGTTAATTCTATTAGAGGTGTTGGAGGATAAATAAAGGAGAATGAAGTGGTCAACAAAGTACTAAGAACCCTTTCAATGAAGTATGACTCAAAGCTGTCCTCTCTAGAAGAACAAAATGATCTTAAATTTATGAAAGTAGGTGAACTACATGGGATATTCATTTCCTATGAGATGAGAATAGGACAAACTGGATCACCAAAGAAAGGATCAACATTTAAAGCCTTATCCAAGAACCTAGATGATGAAGAAGCTCTTTTCATCAAGAAACTTGAGAAAGGTACTAGAAAGTACAAAGGAAAGCTACCTTTAAAATGTTTTAACTGTGCAAGGATTGGACATTTTGCCAATACCCAAAACAAGACTATAGTGATGATGAAGAACCTGGTTGTCATAAGAAATATCAAAATAGTAAGACCATGTACAAAAACAAGTTTAAGAAAAATAAGAAAAAATTATATTCCAAGGAAGACAATGAAGATGAAGAGATAAGTGAAGATGGTGAAGTCCTATTCATGAGATTAAAGAGTGATATCTCTGAAGAAAAAATAGAAGGTGTGGTAGATATTGAAGCGGAACTTGTAAGTGCTCTTGAAGAATTAGGGAAGTATAAAAGGATGTACAAAAAATAAAAAACTCATATGAGAAAGTTTGAAGAGAAAAAAAATGATGCAAAAAGAATTATTGCTAACTTAAATAAACAGTTTCTAGTAGCCAAAAAGGCCGAGAACAATCTAGAACAACAACTCAAAAAGAGAATATGAGAATATGAAATACTTGAAGAAGAGATTATGTGCCTTAGAAAGAAGCTGGATGAAGAATATATCAAACCAAATTTTGAGAAAATATCAAATACTTTAGATGAAATCTTAAGTGTCCAAAGACCAACAAGCAACAAATATGGGTTAGGATTTGACAAAGAAAAGAAACCAGGACATTCTCTTGCACAAACCCGATGGAAATAAAAGAAGCTATGTTGAATCACTCAAGAGCCAAATTAAAAGGGAAGAAACTAATAAATAAACTTATATTCCAAGGAAGACAATCAAGATGAAGAGATAAGTGAAGATGGTGAAGTCCTATTCATGAGATTAAAGAGTGATATCTCTGAAGAAAAAATAGAAGGTGTGGTAGATATTGAAGCGGAACTTGTAAGTGCTCTTGAAGAATTAGGGAAGTATAAAAGGATGTACAAAAAATAAAAAACTCATATGACAAAGTTTGAAGAGAAAAACAATGATGCAGAAAGAATTATTGCTGACTTAAATAAACAGTTTCTAGTAGCCAAAAAGGCTGAGAACAATCTAGAACAACAACTCAAAAAGAGAATACAAGAATATGAAATACTTGAAGAAGAGATTATGTGCCTTAGAAAGAAGCTAGATGAAGAATATATCAAACCAAATTTTGAGAAAATATCAAATACTTTAGATGAAATCTTAAGTGTCCAAAGACCAACAAGCAACAAATATGGGTTAGGATTTGACAAAGAAAAGAAACCAGGACATTCTCTTGCACAAACCCGATGGAAATAAAAGAAGCTATGTTGAATCACTCAAGAGCCAAATTAAAAGGGAAGAAACTAATAAATATGCTTCTCTCTTGCAAAAATAGATATGATGCCAAAAATACCAATGACAAGTAGACATCAGCAACTCTTCTTAGAAAATTGTTATACCTGTAACAATTTTGGGCATATGTCTAGAAATTGTAAACTAATGGTTCCTATTGAGAAAGACATTAAACCACAAATTTACTTCTATAAAAAAAGTGGTACTAGAAGTAATCCATAAGGAAGAAACTATAATTATTTTACTTCTCTACAGAGTTATAGTATAGAATATTACAAATGTGGTAATCAAGGACACATCTCTAGGAAAAAATATGGGATTGAATGGCCTTATATATTGATTAGAGTTTTGATTATCATTCTCTTGAATGGGCTTGTTCTAATTTTTATTTTCCATTTCCAATTTAGAAATATTTGAAGACAAACTTTTCATAATCTTATTCATTTCATCAATACTATTGCCATTTTCTTTTGAACCTGAAGAAGTAGTACCTAATTCTCTTTTATTTATCTTCTTTCCTTCTTGTTGCTCCTGCAACTGCTTCCCCAAAAATTTTACATTTTAATGCCCCTCCTTCCATTTTTTATTTTTACACTTGTTGCCCAGCTCAGTTTAGTACTCCTGCATACCCAGTATTTCCTAGAAACTTGAGTAGAAGAATATTCATAAGCCTGAATTGTCAATCTAGTAAAAATAATTAGGCGCGACTTGGAGACAAGCCTTACATAAAAAATCCGCTTTTGATTTAATATCAATGACCAGGGTTGAATCCAAATAAATCAATGGTCAAGAAAAGCAGAAGTAGAAAAGCGGAAGCGGAAGGATTAAATTTAACCTTTGAAAAAAGTTGGAAACCCGTGTTCCTCTTTTCAAAGTCCGCGATCCACAGATTGACAACTAGGGATGAGTCCACAAAGATCCAACAGCAAAGAAATGGCGGGAGTGGAAGGGAGGAATCGTAAAAGCCAAGTTTTGCTTGTGAAAAAAAGTTGTAAATCCACCTTCTGCCTTCCGCGGTTCAAGATCTAATGGTCCAGAATCGCTCTGCACAAATCAACGAACAGAAAAAAATGGAAGCAGAAAAGCGGAAGCGAAAAGGTCAATTTTCATTTGTGAAAAGTTTAGAGTTCCTCCTCCTCCTTCCACAGTATACGATCCAACAACTAAGGATGAACCCGCACATATAAATGGTGTGGAAAGGAGCAGAAGTGTGAAAAGAATAAATGTAATATTTTGGTCATAAAAAAGTTAGAACCCCGATCTCCGACTTCCGCATAGATCGACAGTTTAGAAATCTTCTACACAGATCAACGACTCAAAAAGATTCGAAATGGAAGAAGCAGAAAAGTGAAGGTGGAAAGTTAGAATTTTGGTCATGAAAAGTTAGAATCCTGCCTTCTGCCTCTTGCAATCTTAGATCATCAGTCCATAATCATTCTGCATAATATTGGAGGTGCGAAAAGGTTGTTGCAGAAACCAAATCACAGGATTTAGAATGTAAATTTGGAAAACCCACAATCCATAACTTTGATCTCAGATCAATGGCTGAGGATGAATCTGAAATAAAATCAACGTTCTAGGGAAAAGCGGAAAGGAACTTGTTGGGCTGCATGATCTAACGATTCAAATCAAAATACGATCCATCTTTTGAGATGATTTGAGTCGTACAACCTCTGTTTCATTTGTGACTGTGAACCATTGGGGAAATTGAAAAATCTTCACCCCGAAACTTAGACTAAGTAGAAATTGCTTGCTTAACAGGGTGCTAGTCATCATACTTTGTTCTGTTTAATAATCGACACATATCATTAAATTTACAATTGAAATATGGCGATTAGTTGTAGTATCATTGGTAAAATATTGTTGTCTCTAGATCAGATATATCTCTCATGATGTTTCTTTATATATCACAGGTATTATTATTCATCAAGTTAGGATGGGCGATTATGAAATCAAATTGGTGGAATGTGGTAGGACCTGCCCTTTTCAATGTCCAAGATCAAATTTGGAATCAGATCTACAGTGGAGGCAAATTCCGTTGATTCAACATGCTCGTGGAAAATAAATTTTGAAATCTGTGTAATTGGTTAAAGGGATGCATCTTTCAACGGCTGAGATCTACTCAGAATTAGATCTATGAAGGATAAAAATTATGATGATTCAACATGCATGGATTAATGAACAATTGAAATCCATGAAATGTGGTAGACGCTTAAAGTTTGAATGGTGGAGATTAAAGGATAATTTTGATCAAAGGCTGTAAATAATTCCGCGAGATGAACTAGCATGGATAAATTCAGAATGGAAATCCATAGAATTGGATATAGGCTGTTGAGATGAGGGTTTGATCTAAATCAATGATTGAGGTTGATTTCACATATTGAAAGTGCACAAAGAAATGAATCCATGCATTCATCGAAATACAGTAGAGCATACACTCATAAACGGTTCAAATGAAGATATAGTTAGATCAATGGTTGGGAACCATTTCCCTAGGAGAACTAGCGTAGTCGAAGAAAATATAGATGGGTGCGATACTTTATGAAATCCGCCTTATGACAATTGAATTCCACTATTGATCCATATATGACGGTCCTCCAGCCATCTCTCCATTGAACTAGAAAGGGAGACAATTGTAGGAGATGGCAACAAAATCCCTTATGAAATTGGGTTGATAGCAGATTTGAATTTCGCTCTTCATTGATCATTGGATGGACCTTTGGCCGCATGTATTTCCAGTAGGGCAAGGCTCGTGTAATTCTTTATTTTATTTTTTTGTTTGTTTTATGAAACCGTTTATATCTATCCAGGTGGGCAAATAAGAATCCTGGGAATATCCTGGGTGATGGATAGAGATAGTATAAATAGGGGTGCAGAGCACCATAGAAGGACTTTTTGCTTGGTGAAAAGAACACTAGACTATTTTTTAAAAGAGCTACCTCTTTGCTAATAATAAGGATCATTTTGCTAAAACAAAGGACCTGCACATAGATTTAATCAGAAAGTGTGGAAAGCATATTGTAGAAATATTTATTCTTGATTCTATACATCATACAGTCAGATTGTTCTAACCTCCTGGAACTCTTTTCTTGGTCATGAATGTCTATTGTTTGTATAAATGTATGTGTTGACAAGGTAATAAATGGTTTAATTATATTAAAGATACCTCTGGTATTCTTTCTGTTGTGAATGTGATTATTGTGTTGGTATGGCTACCTGTTAGACCTTTATGAGCATTTATAGTATCATTACTATGAACTCTCAATTTTCTCCCGGGCCGGGATAGAATAGTTTATCTTTAGATATAGATTAGACATTCATTTATCTTAGGCATCTGCATTTCATTCTTTAAAAAAAATCATATAAACCGTGTATTGGGCTGTAACAAGTAAAAGATTAAAAAAATTAATCCACAGTAGTCGGAACCGTGAACCGAGAGAATTCCCCACACCAAACGGTGGATGATTTGATTAGGATTGTTTACCGGGGAGAATCCCTATTGTTTGGTATCTGGTATTTTTCCAGACATCAACACTTCTTCATGCTGAGAATTTCCCCTATTTTTTTATGCTTCCCCAATGTTTGACTCGACTTATAGAGATTACTCATGCATATTCATAAGGGTGTTAGGTCTTGTCTCTCTTAATAAAAATGAAAATTCAGCATCAAAATCATTTGCATAAGAAATTTTAGCTAAAGTCTCTGTTGTCTTTATCTCTGTAGGAAATTTACCATACGTCTTGTTAAAACGCGTTGAAAAATCAGTAACTGACTCCTCTGGCTTCCTTTTCAAAGATGAAAACTCTATTAAGTAATATAAATGATCTTTGAGATCTCCCCATTGTTTCATAAAAACTTATTCTAACACTTCAATACCATTTCTTGACCCAACTGGTAATTCCCTAAAACATTTTCTCACTTCCCCGTCTAGGATTTGCACAAACACATGCATCCATACATCTTCATTTTCAATATTTTTATTATCAACATAACTATAATATGTATTCCAATGTTCTTCAATGGAATTTTCACTTTTTCCATTAAAACTTGGAAGGTATTTCAAATATTCACCACCAGGCAATTCATTTAGGGGTTGGGGTAATACTAATGGAGTGTACCAAGCAACAACGATAGCTTGCATCCTATTAGACTAATTTTTTTCATGTTTGAAGATGATTGAATTGTTGTAAGCTAAGGAGATATAGTATATGCTGATATATTTCGAGATGGTATAGACTACGTTGAAACAAGTTGAATCTGAGGAGGTAATGAAGTTTGACTTTGTTGGTAAGGGGTATATACTCAGATTCTTCTTTACCTAGCACTACTACTAATGGATTTGTGAAGGTTTTATAAGTTATTGTTTGTGAATTGAAACCAAAATCTCAATGTTCATGTATAGTAATTGATAAACCTTGTTTCCAATAAGATATCCTACCTTCCTTCTTGAAGCTAGGAAGATGAGGATTTTGAAAAGAAGAAGAAGTTTATTGAGGAAAATCAAAATATGGAGACTTTTGATAACTAGGAATTCTAGTGGAAATTGATTCAATAAGGGCTCTAGATTTATCTAGAATATTTTCAGGATCAAAAGTTTCAGGTTGTTGAAATAATTATGCTTTAATCATTCCCTCTTCTTCAAGTGAAAAGAATTCTAATTCAAGAATTACAATGGGATGTAATCATTCAACTTCTTCCTTTACATTCTGCCTATCTTCTGTAGAGAACCTACCTTATATTGAGCCCTAGTGTGTCGAACAATCCTTTATGGGTCAAATCTAGGTGGAATATTGGTTGAATGAGGATTACTCTAAGTTCTCACACCCTTAGAAGCCATAATTGTTATTCAAAATTAGGTGAATGATATATTATTTAAAGATATATTTATCCTTCTCACAATCAAAATCATACCCTTTGAAATTAATCCCAAGGAAATAATTCAATATTGTCCCCGACAATGGCGCCAATATATGTGTGTACCAGAGTTTGCACTAGACTACGGAAGTACAAATCCCAGGCATCTAAAAATTATGATTCATAAGTTATGGGATGTAAGAGTTAAAATAACATGGATGGACTGGGAGAGTGATTATCTAATAAGGATAATCCATAGTTTAAGATCTGAAGAGTAAATAAGGAAGACCCAAAAAGATGGCATAATATATATCCGAACCAATTCAAGCATCAATAATATAAGATACCAAATGCATTCCTATATTATCGTTTAAGATTACTTTAAACAAATAAACTTTCTGTAAGAAGAAAATGTAAATACATAAAATTGAAGGTGAGAATGAATGATAAAAACTTCATCAATCACAAGTACACGAATAGAAATATATCAAAACATGACATGCATTCACAATTTATCATAAGTCTACTTGGCTCATAAATTTATATTTCATCTTCAGAAAATAGTCTTCAGTACATGCTTACAGTCTTAAAAGGCCTCTCGTTACAAATCCATGGAAAAAACTCCCTCAATCTCTTGTACCAACCCCTTTTCTATTGAAAAATATACATTTATAATTAGAGATAGAGGTATGGAAAATATTTCAAATCCAAAATTAAAGGATCAAATAGGTCCAAAAATATATTGATAAACCTTTATCCGGTAGTCACTAATTTATAATTGAACAAACATTGAAAATTATTGCTAACTAAAACAACTTGATCCATCTGTTTCAAAATAAAAGGCACCCAAAACTATGTAACCTTTTCAACTGCCACGTAGATAACAAAATTGATTTATGGATAAGACAAATGCTACAAGATGCTTCTAGAAACATGGTTAAACCATATAATGCATGAGATCTCCTTTGTAATCGTAGGAATTATTTATCCATGATCTACACCTTTCCTTGAAGTTCCTGGTTCTACTTTCTTAAATCTTCATTCTTTGCTTGAGCCAATTTCCTTATTTCCATAGCTTCTTCAGTAGCTTGCACTAACTCAGCATAATTTGTATTAATTTCTTCTAAATCCTCTCTGAGTATTCTATTAGCTTGAACCAACTAATCGTTAAAAATATTCGGATGTGAATTATGGGTTTTATAATAATTCAAATCCTTTCATAGGTTTATAATTTCAGACTTTTCTTCCTGTTGTAACCTGTCTTCAGAACTATCCAAATGTTGGTTGTTTAAACTCTCATTCACATAATCCTTTTGATGTTCAGAATTGTGCTTTAGGATTTGTGCATCTACAATCTCTATCTTTTGTTCAATTTCTGTAGGGATTAAAATGGTTCCTTCTTTAAAATCTGGGATGACTTCCTTACCCTTATCAACATACTCTTTTATTGTCAAATCTGGAATAAGTTTAATAGTTTCTTCAATAGTTTCTAAGGATTGAGAAATTATTTCCTCCATTTATTTGGATTGTGTATCTTATTCACTACTAGATTCATCAACATTGACTATGGTCTTACTCTTCAACTTAGGATTAAGAGTTATTTTCATATCCAATTGAATTTTATTGGAAGACCTATTTTTAGGTCTCCATTAAACAACTCCATGACTTTAAAAAGAACAATAAGTTGTTTCTAATCTTTGGGATATTGCTTCAAACATACTTGTTTCTAACGCTTTCTCCACTGGTTCTTCCTCTAAATTACTTGGAGTGCTAGGAGTTACCACGGCCCATTCTTTATATATTTAATTGTGTTTCTCACCTTGCTCTGCATCTATACATGTTTTATGACTTGAATTTTGGCCATTAACCTTCCTTTTATAACTTCTGAGTTGTTTGGGGGTTTCTGAATTATCTTGGTTCTTCCTTTTAGATTGGGAGATTATCCTTTTAGTTGAAGGGGGTTTCTCTTCCTTTTTCTTTCCATCATTATGTTCTTCTACAACTTCATATTTTCTACCTCAAATCTTGACCAAAAGAGAAAATGTAGCCAAGTCCAGCTCTTTTTCCTCAATTCATTTAGAACCAGTAACTTAAATAAACCATGCTGGAAAATGTTGTGAGATGTATGATTTGGGTGATTTCTCACTCTCGTCACCATATTGGATAAGCTTTTGAGCAAATAAAATGGTAAGCTAAGTTTTGATGTTCCCGTGACATGAAGGAGGAAACATAAATGATATCTATATAATGTGGTGAATCTGCCTTCACAAGTCACATAACTTTGAATCATGCTTAAAACATTTCTTTTTCCAATTCATTATCTCTTCCATATGGTGATTTGTCGTCATTTTTTTACTTTCTGATCTAGTCTTCTAAGTTTTGATTGTGAACTTTTAAACAAGATATTTATTTATCCTTATAAGATAACATTTTCTTAGTATCTCTTATAGTTAGTTCCAGTTGTCGATTCTGATTTTTTAAGCAACAATTTTCATCGTCTCTTATTGAATTTAAAAAATCATTCGTCTTAACCTCAACTTGTAGATGTTTATTGGTCACCTTATATTGCTCTAACTCATCTATTGTTGCTTGTAACTGCAACTTAATTACTGAATATGTGTTTTCCATAGTTGTGATTATGTCTTTTTCTTTTTTGACGAGTCTTCTTTTGATTGACCTCTTCGACGATAGCTAGTTTTCACTAGGTCTTGACGTCTTGGCTTCTTATCTGGTCTTCAACATCAAGGGTAATAATATTTAATAATTAGATTTTCCCCAAAATATGTTATTACTATTATTAAGAATTTAATAATAATAATAGTAATTATAATATAAAACAATTATTATTACAAATAATTATTAATACCAATAATTTATTAAGTGGCGGGATTTCAATTTGAATAGACATGAGAGATGTGGGGGCAAGTTTTAGGATTAAAAATATATATATATATAATAATAATGTTATTATAAAAAAAATCAAATAGATGATGATTTAAACTATAATAATATTATTACTATAAATAATATATATATATATATATATTTGGAATTGAAAAACAATTTAGGGTTTTAAACCAGGTGTTGATGGAGGGAAAGAGGGAAAGTAGATTGAGGAATTGAAAGGTTGGATGGTGAGGAGGGATAGAGGTGAGTGATGAGGGAACGTGGGAAGGTATCGTTGGTGGAGGGTGATGATGGAGAACGCTAATGTGGAAGGAAGGAAGGGAGCAGGAAGAGGGGGACTGCGAAGAAAAATGGAGTGTAGGGTGATTAGGCAGAGGCGACTCGTGGTCGATCAGGCGAGAGCGTAGGTGGCAGCGTGCATGAGAGGGAAGGGGAGGCGTGAGATTCAATGTGTTTGAGCGGTAGGAAGGGATGTTGGGAGATGGGAGGTGGGGAAGAGAACTTGTGAGGAGGGAGGTCACGGATGGAGTCTGGGAGGAGTGGAGTCCATGTGAAGGGATTTGGGAGGTGGGTCAGGTGGTTGCTGGAGTGTATAGAGGCGTGGAGGATGACGAGTAGGAAATGGTGTGGGGGATTGTGCGAGGGTGTGGACGGGGGCGGGGGTGGGTGAAAAGAGATGCAGAGCCACAACAGGATTTGAACCAAAAATCCAACGACATAATCCGACAACATCTGACATAAATTACAGATGTGTTGGATTGCAATGGTGAAAAGTAATGTACCTTCCGATTTCATTTAGTAATCGTCAGATATCCGACGTTCTTAGCGTAGTTTTTTCAACGACATGTTGCAACACTATATCGTCGATTATGCGACGGGAAGGTATTGAATTTGCGATGGGCAGGTGTCGAATTTGCGACGACAAGTGGAGGATGAGTCGTCGGATATCCGACGATAGTGTGTCGAATTTTCAACGATATTATAAGTATGGGTCGTCGGATATTCGACATATTTGGTATATTTTTTGAAATAATTTAAATACATATTGCAAATAATTTAAACCCATGTTTCCAACGATAACTAGGTTCATATCGTCGGATATTTGACGACTGTCAAATTATAAATATAAACATTTTTAAACATTATGACATGTTTTCTATAGAAGCGAAGGACTCTTTGCGGAAATTATTTATTCCTCGACAGACGATTTGAGGAATTGTTTTATTCTTCAATGGGCGGTTGCAGGAAAAAAAAAATTCTTCGACAGACAGTTTGCGGGAATTTTTGTATTCTTCAACAAACCTCTGTTTGAGAAAATTGTGATGTGTGGAACTTAATTTTTTAAGATTTTTGATAGTATTCATTCATGAAGTTTGTGACAAAATGTCAAATAGAAATAATCCTGATCCAAACGAACACAATCGGCAATTGCTTGCTAAACTATGGGAGCAACAAAACGAAGGGGTGATGGCAAATGTTATTTTCCATGTACTCAAAGCAGGGGATTTAAGAGTAGAAGAATATTGATCTCAATAGGCACAAAACATTACAGGGAACATGAACACGCTAAGGGGGGGAATGAGTATCGCCCATTTGTAGGTTTAGCATTATAAAGTTATTTATGTTTTTTGCTTTGGTAAATGTATGTATTATTTTAATATTTCCTATATTAAATTATATCTATTGATGTTTTCATGTATTTATAAAGGAAATACACCCTACGGCATATCATCCAGAGGAAGTGCTTTCAGAACATGTTCTAAATCGGGATCATGGAGCGTCTATGTTTAATGGAGAACAAGTGAATGATCATATTGAACAAGATGATCATACTGATAACGTAGTTGAGGATGATGGTACAAATACATTGATCCATGATTCATTTAATGTTAGAATGGATGGTGTCGATGACGATGATAATGAAAATGATGATGACTTTGATGATGTTCATGATATACATCTTCTCGATAAGGTATATGAACCCCTTTATGAAGGCTCGAAAACAAATCTTCTCTTTATTGTATTGTTGATAATGAACTTGAAGGTTATGAATGGTCTTTCAAACATATCAATCACATGGATGCTATAGTATGTAAAATAATCCATCACATATATACAATCGTGATAAATTTTATCTGTATTCCTCTAATAATTTTATTGTTAACTCATTATTGATCATCATACGGATGAAGTGTGTTTCATTAATATTATTTATTTATTACATTAACTATATTTTTATTTTATTTTTTTGTATCTTGATAGCTGAATTTTTGTTACCACCATCAAATATTTTACCTCACACATATCGAGATTTATCTTCCATCATGAAAGAGTTGGAATGCATTATGAAGCAATTCATGCATGCCCCGATGACCATGTTATATATTATAATCAGCATGAATTTGCAACAGAATGCCTGGAATGTCATATAAGTAGATATCGAACAGATCAAGTAACAAAAAAGGTGCCTCAGAAGGTTCTTTGTTATATTCCCATCATTCCACATTTGCAATGATTGTTCAGGTGCAAAAACATAGCGCAATGTGTGGATTACCATGCCAGGAACAGAAGTCAAGATGATGTTATTCAAATGCCTGCAAATGGTTCTGCGTTTAGAGATACGAAGGAAAAGTGGCCCCACTTTAAAGAAGAACCACATAATCTTAGGATTTCTTTGGCAGCAGATGGTGTTAATCCATTTTCATAGATGAAATCCATTTACACGGTGTGGCCTATTTTTGTTATTAACAATAACATTCCTCCATGGTTGTCAATAAAGAGGGAGCACATAATGTTGTCGATGATTATTCTAGGTATTTTGTGTCTAAAACTGTTTTATTTCTAATGTAGTTGTGGCATCTCATTTGTCATATATTTTTCCTAATTTCATTTGTATATTTTTGTATTTTACTCTTGTGCATGGTTTATATATCTTAGTGGTTCTCATAATGATATATTTTATATGTACTTCAAATCAATCAGGTAAGTTCCAAGTCAAAGATATGAATGTATATATTGGACCTCTTATAGATGAGCTACTGAAGTTATGGAATGGCATCACTATGTATGACGTATCTAGACCAATACAACAAAATAAATTTCAATTCCATGCAATGGTTGTATGGACAATACACGATCACTACATGATGCCCCTGGGTTAACCCAATTTTGTGGTTTGCATTTTTAAGTTCCACTTTAATTGCATTTAATTATATGAAGTAGTTAATAAAGTTTATATATAATTATAATTGACATAGATATTCCATGTCTATATATTGTAGGTCTTCAGACAAAGGGTAAATTTGCATGTCGAGTTTGTGATCCTAGGATAAAATATCGTCGCTCAAAAAGCTTAAGAAAGGAGTTGTTTGATTAGTATAGGAATTTTCTCTCTAAGAATCACAGGTATAGAACAACTGAAAAAAAATATTTTCAAAGGGAAGCAGGAGACTGCATTAAAACTATGGAGAATGACACCTCACCTTTGGAAGATGCAATACAATAGAAATCGTCATCATGGTACATATGGATCATCGTATATGAATTGTTATGTATTTTAATTTGTATTGTGAGTTGTTTACTATAGTGGCCATATTTGATTTATGATGTAATTCATTTATAAACTAATATTCATGATGTCCATCATGATCATGAATGAATTAATGGGCTTCCATGAGGAATGAAAATTTATCCTATACAATTCAGTAGGTTTCTGTACTATGAGCACCTACAAATTGCTCATTTGTTTGATACAATGCATATTGGAAAGAATGTGACTGAAACATTATGGCGACTACTAGAGCTAAGGAGGGAGAATGATTAAATTGTGAAATCTTACAAAGACATTCAAGAAGGCAACCATGCAATGAAAGACGTCATCCAATTTCATAGCAACAGAGACCAAGTTAATATAAACTCAATTCCATGGATGCTTACAAAGCAGCAAAGCAATGTTGTTAAAGAAGTAATGCAGAAAATTAAATTTCCCACTGGATTTTGTGTGAACTTGAAGAATATCATAACAAAAAAAGTTGATTTGCGGGGGTCAAAACACATGATTGGCACGTCTTCATCAAGGTAATTATTATTGTTATGTCCATATATTTATTTTTTTTCATTTTATTGCATATATTTTTTTCTTGTTTGTATACTCTTTGTTTAATTAATGGCATGTTTTGTATATTGATGCAGTATGTTCTACCTCTCTCTCTCCGATACAACTCCGAAAACAATGTCAAACAAGTTATATATAATCTTGGTAAATACATGAGGTAACTAGCGATTAGTTGCTTGTGCTTAGTGTTTCTTTAATTCTCTCCATATTTTATATTTGTCTTTTGTGCACTATTTCATGATATGTAATTTAATGTTTTTTTTTGTTAAATGCCGTTATTGGTTTGCTTCACTTGTAGATGGTTGACATCTAAAGAAATCCATAAAGAATATATAAAGTATTGGAGAAAATAAATTCCTCGTCTCATGTGTGAAATGCAGAAGCATCTACCTCGACATTTTTTGATGCACAGGAACACTACCTCATACATGAAGTTGAGGAGATTGAGTTGTGTGGACCTGTGCACTCAAGGTCCATGTGGATGGTTGAGAGGCACTGGAAATTTATGAATGGTTTGGTGAGACAACGAGCACATGCTAAG
>LPNX010747748.1:1078251-1145751 GCA_001517045.1 Pseudotsuga menziesii | reverse complement strand
GTCCCTTTACTATTTTTTCCATATTTCCCTAATGCCTACCCTACAGCCCTGTTCTTCCCTTTACTTGCTTTCATGTCCTTGTCCAAATAACTTGTAGGCTCAGGTTTATTAGTTGTTATACTGCACTATTATTATAGCTGTGTGATATTGCTATTGTAGTGATGACCGAGATATATTATGGGATACATGAATGATCTATTAGAGCAAGACAATAAAGGAAAGTCAAAGGCTATTAGAGGCCAATAGAGGAAAGGAAGAGGCTATTAGAGCAGGTTACCCTCATTCAACACCCATGAAAAAAGAGGTAATAGGGGTAAACAGAGTTTGGGGGTGTGACTTCCTACCCTTGGGTGTATATTAGATGGACCCAAGTGTGAAATCGAGTAGAAGGAACACGTACCCTAACCACTAGGTATTTACACAAAACTTCGACTATAATTCAATATCATTATAAAATCCCTAGGTTAGAAAGCAACTCAAACCTAACCCAGTATTTTCCAAATTGTAGCGACAACAGGGATTTTCCATAAGTCTGCAAAATGTTATGGATTTTTTCTTTCTAGTTTTTTAATATAAAAACCTTTTATTAGAAATCAACTCGAACCTAACCCAATAATTTCCAAATTGTAGCGACAACAGATATTTGCCAGAAGTTATTTTGTTTGGCTGTCAAAATATAAGAAAAACATAGAAAAGCAACAGTTGGAATATTAAGAAGACTAAACGTTGGAAAGGACACAACTATCATTGAATTTTTCTCTCTTCCTACTACCACCTATATTAATTAATGAATATAATCCATATTAGCTTTAAATAAGTCTTATGTCATGTTTTTAGGTTTGTGGCACAGTTAGTACCTTTTTGTCCCAGGTATCAGGCAACATTGTGGTGAGAAGAAATAAGTATGTGCTCCCCTCTCAAAACAAATAAAATAAAATAGAGGTTCGATGGATAGGGCATCTAGACATCCTCTTATAATTGATCACTACTTGCGGTATTCTATAGGAGAGAAAGAACATAACTTTCCTAAAAGCCACTGAAGTAAAAAAGAAACTTGGGGGCCCGCCTTTCATAAGAGATTCAATGCTTCTAAAAAGGGATAAAATAGATGAAGATTTGTAAGCTTAGAACCTTGTGGAGGAATCAATTTGATAACCTCACCAATTTTTCCGAAAGAAAAATGAGAAATTGGCTAGTAGTATATCTGAATGATAATGAAGATCGAGTGACTAGCTCATGGAAGCAGCACTAGGATCTTAAAAAAATTGAAGAAGGGTTATTCAAAATAAGGGTTTGACAAGATATAATTGTAGTATTGATGCAAGATTACATTGAGGGGTGGTTGAGATGATTTTTAGAAAAAATTACTCAGGCCCCACAAACACAAAGATTTGAAAGATAGTTAAAATGGTTAGGGTTTACTAGCCATCATATTTTCTATTTAAATAATGACTTCATTAAGGAGTGGTGGTCCATCCACCATTTGCATCTTCCAAATTTGTAAGTATAGATGTTGAATCAATTTCCTAGTGTCTTTCATCTTCCATTATGAAATTATTCGTCCCTCTCATTCTATATTTTACATGTTAGGGTTAGTTTTTTATTGTCTTCCTTTCGTCTTCTAGGTTGCCTCAACCTACTATATGGTCCATGAGATCCCCATCCCAGTCTACTAGGATGAACACATTCCCTATTTTTTTGTTTAAGTATCATGGTTATTATCTAGTGTAGATTACACACATTGTATTTGATTTTGAACAACATAATTCATGTTAGTATTTTTTTAACACCACAAAGTGTTATTCTAAGAGCTCATGACTTTTTTTATTTCATACTTGTATTTTGTTAGAGCATATTTTCCTCTCCATAGCATCAATATCTCACCTACGAACTTATATCTCACCATTTAAGGCATCAGAGAGATTCATCCCAAGCTAGATTCAAGACAGTAATATGCTATTTCTATATCATGGAAGTGATCCTCATGTCTATTTCTATCATTGGAGGGAACATTCCTTCAATTAGGATAGATTTCCCTAATTTTAGGGTCCGACACTACATGTTTGATTTGTTGGAGTGATTCTAGGGAGTTAACTCCACTAATTAAAAGCTACAAGTCCCCTCCTTTACTATTATAAATATGTAGTTCCCTCCTTGACTATTCTAAAACGATTCCTCACATGCATGAGTTGATCATGCAATTGTTCCTTGTTTTTATGTGTTTAAGCCTCCACTTGTCCACTTAGGTGAGTTATGACCCTGTTAATTCATCTCTGAGAAATTACATGTCTAATTAAGGGCATTTCAGCTCTAGTTAAGCCCTAACTAGGTTTTCATTCACTAGTGAGAATTTTGAATTTCCTTCCTAAGTCATTCAAATTTCCTATATTGAAATATTGATTCATTCTCTGTACACATGATGGAATAATGGGTTTCTATCAAAATAACCATGTTTAAGGGTTTCAAGGTAAATTTATAATGTGTACCCTGTATGTGAGCCATTGTTGTTTCTTATGCTTTAGAATATGTTTTGGTATTTCTTTTGTTACACAATTTTATAAACTTTAATTGGAAGGCCCCATGGTATATTCCCACTCGTGTCATATAGAGTTCAACGTTCCCCTTATTAGACAGAAAATACATGAGAGATGTTACAAAGTGTAGAGGCTACTTGGAGTGACCTTTAGATAAACTATGCATCCCTTGTAGTTACATTACAATCTTTCCAAGACTTCTAAGAAAGAATAAGAGAGTGGTCCCTATCTTAATAACTCCATTTTCCAATTGAAGTTAAAAGAAATATTGAAATTTTATTTGCTTAGAATTCACTGGACAATATTAGATTTATAGAGTTTCTTATAATATTTAAATATGCTAGAACATCTCATTACTTTTAATCTAAATCCATTGTCCAAGGCTTACACTCTATTTACATTTCATTGTAACATAGTTTACGTGTGAAACTAGCAAGTGTAACCACAAGATGTTTTAAAAAAAATATTTAGAAAAAAGATATTAGTGCAATTTTTTTAATGCTTAAAAGATTTAAGGTTAAGTTTGCAAGAATTATTCTTAATGAATAACTTGAAGCTCAAATGAGAAAGTTTGGTACTAGTAAGATGCTTGGATGCCACCTCCTTTGTACCAACAATTGAAGTAAATGTATACACGACATAAGAATGATGAGTTTTTATGTCCTATTTCATTCCCACTTCCTTTTGACCATTAACATCCATTAATGCACTTCCTTCCCAGTGCGCTTTGGACTAAAGACTACCATTAATGTATTGTATTGTTTGATTATACTAGAAAACTGTACGTATCCTATGATATGTTGTTGAAGGGTTTGCACTTACATTCTAGTATAAAGAGATGGGTGAAACCTATCTCTTATCCTACTAAGGTATTGGATGTTCAATCCTACGTTCCAAAATGAGAATTGTAGGGAGTTTGAAACAATCCCTCATTACTAAGACATCACATGAAACAACGCAAATTGACAAGCTAAAAAGGAAGAAATCAAAAAAGATTACAGATAGGTATAAATGTATTTAAATGTATTTAAAACATGATGGTGCATAATCAAATCAGATCATATTAGAGGGTGATATTACGAGTGCCATATTAGGGTAAGATTACGAGTGCATTAACACTCGCTAAAGACTAATACTGTAAATTACAACATATTAAAATTGGTCACAAGCAGGATGCAAAGGAATTTTCCAAAAATCAATAGAAAACCTAATTCTAAGAGAACAACTATACCTGCAAACACAAGTAGAACTAATATAGGAGTATCAATCACTATTATTATCGAAACAAATGGCAATATCTCCACCCTGAGAACCTCTCTGTTAATTTCCTTAGAAGAGTGACCTGCATTGATGGACCCCTGGAGTGTTCCGCAACAACCTGTGTGTGTTACCACTGTTATAATTTCTATCTCTGAAATATTCTCAGCATCATTCCACATGTGATTGTTTTGGGTGCACATGTGAACCAAGTCTGGATGCTTCAGTTGCAGCATAAAACAAGACAGTGAGACTTCACTTCCTCATTCTTCTTCTCAACAGTATGGTGCATTGGCCATGGCTTGGGTGACTATTATAGAATGGATTGTTGTTGTTATATTTCTATCAAGCTCTCTTCAGTAGTTTGCATGTGTTAGTGGTTTTTTTAAAGTTAAGAAAAGTACCTTCAGTTTCAATTAGCAGTTTGTTTTTTCTATTTGCATTGAACTATTTAGTTTTAGAACAATTCTAATTTTGACCTAGTCAAAGAAGGTGAATAAAGTCTAGTAGCAAGGTGCATATCCCAAGGATACCTACTCTTACCTAATGGATCCCACTTATTAAAGACTATCCATCATGCAGAGATAAGGGTGTAGATCCTAGGAATGAAATAGATCTAGGATTCGGTCTGGTTTGGGGATCAATTCAGATTTGGGTCTGAGCTAATTTTGTAAACCCTGAGGATCTCTTACTCACATATATAAGAATCCTCTGGGGTAGGGCTTAAGTATTCTATTTTAATTTCATTTCAGAGAGAAGGAGTAGGGTTTGTCTACAACATTATTATTCTGTTTTCAAATCACAGGTTATGACACTACTTTAGATGCATCCTATATACTCTATTATGTATGGTGGAGATCCTCTTTTAGGATACTTCCATAAGCTTAAAGGTATCCACACAAAGTGATAAAAATTCCTCTTGTGGCTTAAAACTTAAATCTATGTAGAAAAACAGAATAAACATCACTCTAAAGTGGCTCAGGAAAATGCATGACATACCATACATGAGAATTTATGGTGAAATCTAAAGGCACTTTGCATAAGTATCCAATATTTCCTGCAAAACCCATGCACATGATTTTCCAAACTAATCTCCAGATACACACAGTGGATTCTCCAAATCAGTGCTTTCACTCTTTTTAGTGTTTTCCAACAATTCAGAAAAATGGACACCCAGGCCTGTAGAAAGGTACAAATTGAAATCTAAAAGTTGCAAATTTCTCTACAAGGAATAAATGACTTTCCCATATGGCAAGAATCCTAAGGCCAAGCAAGAATACCCCTGTTTTTCTAAAACACAAAAAATATTCCCTTTCATGCATGGATAATGAAAACAAGGCCATTTTGAAGAAATCAAAAGGCACTAAGTTGCAGTATCTCTTTTTATGTAACAACCCACATCATCAATCCTTCAAAGCTATCACCAAGTGAAAGGTATGATTTTTCCAAAATGGTACAGTCACTATTTTGGACACTTTTAGTAAACTCTAGGAAATGCATGCCAAGGGTTAATGAAGTATGCTTAAGGTTATATACTTCTACTAGAATATTATTAACAAATACTAAAACTATCTATGAATTCAAAAATTATGCAACTTTCAAAACCAACGATACTCTTGCATTAACATAGAAACACTCAAATACATAGATATGCAAATGATGCTGACAATGCACCTTAGACACAATAGAAACATTTAAAATCCCAAACTGTGATATTTATTGGATCAAAACATTAGTGGGCTTTGCTCTAGGACCTCCCAAGAATAATAGAAGTCCACTTATTGCACCTACATGTATACAAGGATAGTGTTGAAAAGGAACTCTCGAGAGTAAAATAAATCAAAAGGGACTGCATCCGCAAGTAAATATGGGATGGTGTTATAGCATAAATTTTGGAATTCCCAAATTCTGGCAAGGAGATCTATTCTTTCATAGGCTTGGGTCTAGGAGCTGACAATGAACTCTCAGGAAAAATAGAAGTTGTCTGACTGCATCTACTGGTAAACAAGGATAGTGTAAACTTTATCATTTGATTCCTTCCTACTAAGGTTAGCCATGGTCCACCTATATCTCCAAATTCCAATTTCCAAGTCTCCATATTTTACTGACACTTGTCTAACAAAAAAAAATTATTCCCAACCAAAACTTAATCCTAACACTATCAAGGTAAAAAGGTGGCATATTTGTTGAAGATAGCCCTCGAAATTGGATGAATTTGAAATAATATAAACACCAAGAATTAGATAACCTATTTTGAAGAATATATGAACACAAAAAGAGTTTAAAGTTTATATGGAGGGAATTCTTATTCACTTTGTTAAATTCCATACAGAAATACATAATATACAGTCAAGGGGAGATATCAAATAGGCCTACATTTGGAAACAGGGACCAAGAGGTAATGGTCAAGTTTTGGGATAACAAATTGAGGTCAATATGAAGGTGTGCTTATTTATCATAGCAGTGTCAAAACAAATGGGTAACTAACCTCAAATATTTAGAAAATGGAGGTCATTTAAGTGCTTGGATTGACTGTCACCTACAACAATGGTGACTAAACTTTGGGGAACCCTTAACACAATATTTTAAGGGAATTCCTTCAGACACTAAACCAACAGTCTTGGGTATCTTTGACCAACAATAAAGGGCATTGTATTTTGACCTGTAAGTAATTATTTTCCTGTTGTTTCCAAGTTATCCATGATCCACGGAGGTCTTCCAATATGCATGAATACACTGTTATATATGGAACTACTTAACCCTTTTAAGATGAAGTCCAATTAGCCTTATCTCTCTAATTGGGTAGTGTATGATTCAGTATTCCTATGGATACCATAGGAATAGAATAACATTAACATTACACATATTAGAATCACTGTATATCAGTCTTGGAGATTATGAATATTATTAACATATTGCTTCTCTAAGAGGAGGAGAGTTGGCATTGGTTGTGGATTTTACAATGATGACTTATTTACTTTATCGTTTATGTTCAAAGTATGTTTGTAGTTGAATTACTAATAGTAAATATAGGGCATGCTTTGAATTTGTAATAACCATATTCTATGATACTTCTTAGCCACATGTTTGTTGAGATCTTAAATATTTTTCCCAACAAGTTTCATGTTTAATTTTTTATTATCGGTAATAAAAGCATGATTATATTATATTAGATGTATTTATGTAGATTACAAAATTTGTTTATGTGAACAGAGTAGGGATACACCCTATCATGACCTCATCTATTAACAAAGTCATCTGTATACCCCAAGTTGATAACAATAGAACATAGATTGCATTCGTAGCTTCCAGATAGAAAATGAAACCCTAAACTATCACACAAAGTAACCATGTAGTCAAATTCAGTGTTGGAGTCAATATCCCAATCAAATTGGTGTCCCCAAACATTCAAAATTAATCATTGGCTTCATCTAGAGTATGTGTGGAGTAATTCTTCACTTTTTGACTAAATTTCTAGATTGAGACACAACCCTTTATGTTTTTTTCAATGAAGCAGTAGATCCAATTGATTTAGTAGGTGATATTTTTCTCTGGTATTAGTAAGTTATCTTATAAATGATGGTGAAGAATCTGTTTCTTGGTAAATAGAAATAATGGCACACATGGATTTATATTCTCCCAAAAAGGAATACACATGTATCTATACCCTATTTTAGGACAATTGTGTCATCCACCAAGGTTTTTTGACCATATTAATTTGTCAGAACAATCCATTATTCCCACATTCCTAAATTTTAGGCTTTTGATATAATCTCCCCATTCATTAGTGTTATTTACAACCACACATAACATGTTTTATGAATTACATTTGAGTCCATATAGAGGATTGAAGTGGAGTTTCATCCTGTGGTATATAGAAAATACCCATTCCTATCAACTACTCAATCAACGCACCGTAGAGTTTATACTCCTTCACACATCAAAACCAGGGATATACATCCACTCTTAACTCTTTGACCATCCACCACTTTCCATACTAGCCACCTTCTGATGATCGGGAAAGTCAAAATTGTTTATTCCAAATTAGTGAACCATTATGATGTGATTTTCATGGGTTTTGAATCCATTCATCCACTGAAGTTGGACGATTATATTTTTGATGTATAACTTGACACCAAATCCCTTTGCCACTTTATATCCTTCAAATACTCTTGGATTCCAAATATTTTGCAAAAAAAATGAGGATTATTCAACCCCCATAACCTGATATCTTTCAGAACCACTATTCTATTCCATCTCTCAAAGGGGATACCCTTGTTATCCCTTCTTCCAAACTAGAATATCCTGAAACTAATCTTCCTTGAATTTTCTAGCACACCCTTGCGATGAAGAGTCTATGATATTTATGTGATCCTATAAGGGATTTTGTAGGAGGCATATAATTGATTCTATTCATAATTAATAAATCAAATCCTTTCAAGGTTGATAGTGTGATACAAGCTAAGAGGTAGTATTGTGTCTCTTTTTGTTTTGGAATTGTAAATGAAGTGAATGTAATAATGTTAACTTGTGTAATATATATTAGGTTTTTAAGATATAGGGTCATGTTTTGTGAGCCCACGGTGTTTCTAAGATCGTGTAAGGTCTCCTTTCACTTAGTGAATGAGTTATCTTGTTTACAATTGGTGACTATGAGATATTGAATGCATCTAAAATGATTGAACTAAATACAGTTAGTGTGTCCATTGACAGTGTTGTTTTATCTCTCAAATTCCACATATCCAAATTGGACATGTCTTTGACTACAACAAAGCCGAGTTATTTGACTACAACAAAGCTGACTTGTTAAATTACTTGTTGAAAACTAGACATGATAGGAATTGAACATAGGAACTACCTTTGGCCAAGAGTTTCTCTAACATTAATCTTTACCCCTTTAAATACTGGGAATCCATAATGGTTTGTTTTCAAGGTGTGTATTGATATCTTAACAGTTCACCTTCAAATAACACTTCAGCTCAGGTCTCCTTCCCATCGCCAACCACCTTCCTTTGTTACCTTGTTGAAAATTGGACATGCTGGGAATCAAAGCTATGATCCACCCTCATTTGACGGATTTCTTTACCACTTAGGTTATTTCTCTTTTTGTGATGGGAATCCATGCTAGTTGCATATAAAGGTGTGTATTTCTATCTCCAACACTATTGTCCCCTTGGCTTTGGTTTAGTGTTTGGGATGTGGTGTTGTTATGCAAACAATCCAGTTTTAAACCTCGGTGTGTGTAGAGCCATTGTGTGTGTGAGGGAAGGTGTATGACCTCTTGTAGTTGGTTTTCCTTCAAAAAAGGGGCTGAACATGTGTGCCATGCCAAATTGATTCAAGTGGCTGATAGGATACTTCATTGTCTTGGAATTTCAGAATTTGTTTATATTTTGTATTCCTCTAGTGGATAATTAATTGTTTTCTTATGTATTTGTATATGTTACCTTATGTGTCTACAACAAGAGCTTGGTGTAGTTTTCAAAAAGATTGGCGATAAAAAAACATGTACAATTGGTTTATATGAACTCTACTGCATCACACAACTATATCCACAAGTAAGTTTCTCAGAGGATTTTATGCCATTCATATATTAATGGGATGGATTCACCTCCACTAACATTGTGAAAGAGTGGTTGCAAGATTGTTCAACCAATAATTGCTTTATATATTGTTTCAAACAAGATTATTTCTAATGTAGGTAGACATATTCTCTCAACTCCAAAATGCAAGTGAATCATTTTGCACATACATCAGAGATGGACTAGCACAAGTTCTGTTGCCATTCTTTGATATTTGCTTGATGTGTTTACATCATCAAATGTTGTAGACTTATTTGTTTGTGTTTTCTTCTATAGATGGAAAAAAATGCAGCTATTGGTAGGACACCATCCAGTGTACCTATATCAACACCACCTCCAGTATCTCCCAGTTTTTCTTCTCCAAAGATTTCACCTCCATCCCCTTTAAATGCAAAATTGCAGTAAAAAAAGCAGTGTGATCTGTTTATTCTATGTGCCATGTGTAATTTCCATATTTCCTAACCTACAACTAATAAAGGTATCAGTTGTGTCCAGCTAGGGTATTCTTAATATTAATGGATGTCTACCTAGGTTTTATTTTGGTCGCAAGGAAAAGAAGTTTTCAAGATACTCTCATGAATCAAGTGATACTGCTATATCTTCCAATACTCCCTTATGTTTGATTTTGGATCTATCAACTAGTTCAAGTACTATGGGGGTAGGAGAAATATTGTAGTGTCCTAATCGAGAAAGAGTTTCTATAGCCAGTACATTTATTGTTTCTCCCAAATCGATGAGAATGTTTTTCAATATGAATGTTATTGATAAAAATGGTGACCAAAGGATTTCATGGGCCCACATATTTTTCAGTAGTGACATGACCACACATGAAGATATCTAATTTTCCTATAATTTGTATGGTTGGTAGTTCCATATTTTGGCATCCTTGTTTTCTGATGCATAAATCCCCCATTATTTTAGCATAGATGGGTATATCTTTTAGGGCATTCAGTAAGGGGATTTTGACACATATATTTTTGAGTTCTACTGCAAAAACTAATTTCATGTGAGTGATTGTCTTTTGTACATGTATCCTTTCTAGAAATGGACGTTGATTATATTGTGGCATTTGTAGCTCCTGAGTGTTTATTGGTAAGGCTAAAGACTGATTTTGATTTTTCTAATTTTGGACATGAAGTTGTGACTGTTTATTGGTGTTTGAGTCAAATAGAGTGGGAATTTCTTCCTCGTCGTTCTCATGAATGACTACTAAAGGATTCTAGTTAAAAGTGACCCTAATATTAGATGGATTTAGTGTAGTGACAAAGGAATGATAGTGTATGCAGGGAAGGTTTGGATTTCATTATTATAGGTAGGTTGGATTGTTTTATTGTTAATTGGATTGGAGATGGGTTGGTTAGGAAATTTTGTTGGTATTGGGGGATTTGAGGGGGGAAAGAAATTGTAATTGCACTAACTTACTGATGTGTGGTTAAGGGATTTGTGGGGTATATGTAGAATACGATGGTGTTGTAGGAAGCGTGGGTGTTGCAGGATATGTGTGTGCTACAAGAAACATTGAAATAAATGGATGCATTTCATGATGACAAGAATTGAACATGGCATCATACGATCTCCCATGATAATGATATTTCCAAGGCTATTGTGGATCAATTTGAGGCATCCAATATGCCATGGTGTTGGGTCATTCCATGCCTGATTATATGAATGAAAAACTTGTGAAGCATAATTTTGCATCATACTTAAAGATCGATATTGTCATGGGGATTGTGGATCCATTGCATACAATGATCTTGTGATCTCTTGCTCTCCTTGGTATACTTCTTTCAAACATGGTATGCTACGCAGGTAAAATCCTTAAAGTGGTTCAAAACCTATAAATTAATTCACCAATCCACACATAAATGAAATCAATTTCAAACACCACCTACTAGAAACTAAGGTGCAATTAAAGATTGAAAAGGACCCATTGTGAACTCCTAAGGTAGAACCGTAAGGAAATCATATGTAATATCTTTGGCATTAAGATATAAATTCACACAATAACACCACACTGTAAATTAAATAAATAAATCAGGTCATGGTTCAAAAGATGATATGTGGCTTCGTCAGATTACTTAATGTAGGTTTCATCTAAAACCTGGTTATGTTTTTTATTAATAAACAAAATATCATCGGTTTTCCAACAACAACTGAGATGTGCCTTTTTCGTATTTCCTACACCTTGGCACTAAACTCCGACGATGTATCTTTGGCTCTGACAAGCTCGTTCCATCGGTTATCCGACGAGCTGTGGCCCTAGTCCGACGAAGTTGCCATGAGTCCGATAAGAGCTATTCGACGAACGTCGTCGGAGAACCGACTAGAACCCATAAAAAATATGATGACTTAAGCACCACACAAATGACAAGTTGAGGTTGGGAAATTAATAATTTGTCGTCGGAGCAACGACTAAACAGTTGTCAGATATTCGACAGGTCTCTGTCGGAAATCCGACAAAGCATTCCTTATGTCATCTGGAAAGAGAAGTCGGATTTTCGACTATATGGGAGTCGAATATTCTATGGGGTTTGGCATGTCGTCAAATATTCGACGATATGCCACCGATGACAAAAACAATTGTTGTTGTCGAATTACCGACAAGATTCTGTCAAATTTCAGACATGAAAGTCATCGGATTATGGACTCAAAGTCTGTTGTGAGGGACGAAAAATACAGCAAAGAGACTGCATGGACATGATGGGTGGAGTGATGTGGAGTGAGCGCTGGTGGAAGGGAATTTAGCATGATAGAGGCTTGGTTATGGCATTATTGACTTTGGCCAAGAGCCACTCTTTGGTCAAAGACCAATTGACGGGAGAAACTATCATTGATAGCCGATAGCTGGAATCACATGCCCAAGAAGGGGATCTGATACCAATGTAATATCTTGATAAATATATTGATGATTATTACAAATGATTGCCACCTATTATATACAACTTATGCATTGGATTTGAAAGGTGATGTCTTGTTAATATTATACCTATTAATGACTATTAATATTATTAATTACATTTTAATTTATATTCGTTACATAACATTGAAATTATGTCCTTCTTGGCATTCTGGCAAGGTTGACACATGTAAGTTCATAATAATCCATTGTCGAAATGTTACAGTTCACATCTTTCTTGCACTTTTGCTAATAATTTCACCATAAGACTGAAAAAATAAATGAATTATCATAATGAAGACTATTATAAGAGTTAAATATTAATAAGATCCAAACCTTGACTTATTAATAAAATAAATACAAACAAGGACACCTAGAGGTTACAAAGGAAATAAGCTATAAAAAATTCTTGGAAAAGTTTGGTAAATAAAATTTAAAAGAAAAATCAAAGGATTAAACAAACATATAGGATTTATATAGGATTGCAAATCCAGTACTAACATGGTTATGGAGGGTTAAGGACTAGAACATGCGGTGTGGAAGGTGATGGCATGTGCCTCACTTGATGAAGGAGATGGGTATGTAAGGATCATCAATGAGAAGATAGAGAGGGTTGAGGAGACAGTGGGAAAGGCAACCCTAAGGAATCATAGTTCCATCATTTTGCAATAATTCTTATGGTCCAACATCCCATAGCAAGATTGTCATTTAATCTTTGCATTATGACTTGATTGGGATCAATATGGAGGGAAACAAAGTGTTGATTTATAAATGAATGAGGAGTCGTTAAACAATTCGATGGTATCTAAATATTAATACTATACAATGTTTGGAGGAAAAGATCAAATGGGACAATGTAGTGCATTGGAATCTAAGGATTTCTATGAAGCTATATGGTTTTCAATTAACAAAGAAGCAAGATTTATGGTCAATCATAACATCATTTGAAGGGTGAGGAAAATTTTGACACCACCCATGGATTGTACAAGGATAGGACACACAAGTGTAAGGAGATAGACATCATGCAAGGCCGTACAGTAATTATAGTAGATGTAAAATCACATCAGATCAAGTTCCTATAGGTACTGAAGCAAGAGGTGAAAAGTCTAGAAAAGAGGATTTGAGAGAAGAGAGGGTAGTCCTTCAATGCTAAAATTGACAAAGAAATTAGCCCTTGGAATTTTGATACAGAATTTTCCAAGAGCAAGGACACCAAATAATTGAAAATGGTGAACTTATATTGGCAATTTAAGACACTAATTACCTATACAATAAAATAAAAGGGTTCTCAACACAATGAAATTCCTAGGAAGCTTAATTAATTGGATCAGAAATATGAACATCTTATTAATATTATTTGGTTAGAGACTAGTACTGAGGAACCAAGCGGAGTTGAGTATGATATAGAAATAGGCAAAGAAGTTCTTGGAGATGTTAGAATAATCAACCCATAGTTACCTACCTTAGACATTAATTAGATCATTTTTGTCTTATTACCTAGTTTCCTAGATTCCACTCTATGCTAGTTGCCTTCTACATGTCCTAGAAGTCAACACATGCTAAAACTGAGTCATGGAACACTTGGGAAACATCCTGGAAACCCATTTTAGCATGTCTGCTTTATTTCAGATCCTCCAAAATGCATATCTGCTTTTTCTGAAAAGATGTCTGTTTTATTGAGATTTAAGGAAAAAGGAAAAGCTAGACTAAGTGTAGTTGACTTGTTTTTTTCCCACATCATCCTCCCTCCTTTTCTCCTAATAAAAGCATGTATGAGTTTTCTTTCCATCCCTCATTAGCTTTCCTACTCGACTTAGCCAATTTGTGACCATCTTGGTGGATTTGGAAACTACTTTATGCACCTGTGGGGGATTTGACTAGATTTAGTAAGCCTAATTTTTGACCTTTTCGAATGGAATCCTTATGAATTTGAATATCTCATGTAATTATATATTTCAGAAGCCTATTACTTCATAAGGTTTGCTATTGTACACTTACTAAATAAAGATTAGTGTTATGCTCCAATTTCAATCTCCTTTGGTGTTAATTTTGCATGTTTGATTAGCAATTTTGTGAGTGTAATTGTTCTATCTCTTGGGTTCAATTTCCGCATGGTATCAGAGCCTTTGTAGATTGATTTCTCTCCGTTCATATTTCTATTGCAGGTTTGACATCTTGACTGGGAGCATATTCTGCTGACTGAAGGGCATAGTTTCTGAGCTATGGACCAATCTAAGAAGATCATCTTGACTCCATTCAATTTCTTTGAGTGGAAAGCTGAGATGGAGATATTGTTGAGAGCGAAATGTCTCTACAGGGTGACTATGGCAACTGAGGTAAAGCCCAACACATCTGTAGAGAAAATCAAATGGCACAACAGGAGGGATGAGGCCTATGGTCTTTTGTGTCTGAGCATTTCAAGAGACCTCTTCTTCCATCTTAATGGATTGACATCACCTAATGAAGTGTGGGACAAGATTGTAGATATTTTTGGTAAGACAGATGAGATGAGAGGCAATCAAATCGAGAATGAGTTGATCTCCTTGAGTCTCAGTAGCTTCGAATCCTTGCAACTCTATTTTTCCAAGTTTAAAGCCCTTGTTTTGCAACTAAAATAGTGTGGGATCGAAAAGAAGGAAGAGAAACTAGTTTTGGCCATACTCTCTAAGCTTTTCCCTGACTATTCAATGTTTGTTTTGACGGTGGATGCCACCAAGTTGACAGCTTGAGCCTGGAAGATGCCTAAGCTTGCAGAGTTCATGGAATCCCTCACACAGGAACAAGATAAGTTGGTGATGATGGGCACCATCAAACCTTCCAAAGACCAAGATTTGGTTGCTGGAGATTCAAGGGTGGATTCAAAAAGAAAGAAAAAAGTTAAAAGGCCACCTGAGCAAAAGAGAGACAAGAACAAGTCTCAAGAGGAGCCTCAAGGTTCCAAGAAGAACTCCCAGAAGAAGAAGAACAAAGGAGAAATGAGCAAGTGCACATACTGCAGTAAGGGCTATCATCTTGAGAGCTCTTGTATGAAGAAGGAAATTGACATGTTGACCCAACTCCTGGAGAAGAATAACATCCTAATTGCTCAAAGAAGAGGGAAGGAGGATCAAATTCAGAGGACAAAGAGAGAGTACATGCCTTGGTTGTTGGCACATCAAGCTCACCTAGCTTCATCATAGACTCTGGAGCTTCCAGACATATGGTTTCGACAAAAGAGGCATTATCCTCTCTTGACATGTCAAAAGGTCCACCAGTAGTTTTGGGAGATGACTCTCTCACTGATAGTTTGGGGAAGGGAAGGATTGATCTTGACCATGGTAAGTTCAATAATGTGTTGTATGTTCCAGGTCTTGCCTCTAATCTCTTGCCAGTGTATCAGATGGCTCACACTAGGTCTCCAAAGAAGGTCATCTTCTCCCCTGATGATGTTGAAATCACTGATATTTCGAATGGTAAAGTCATAGCAAAAGGTGTTGTTGATCACATTTTGAAGGAATACATGTTTTCCCATTTTCTAGCCTACTCAAACCCCTCTGCTCTTCTGATTCATGCTAATGAGGCAAGAAAGCTTGGGCAGGAAAGATTTGACCATCTTAACTACAAGTATCTTTCTGATTTGAGTGAAAAAGATATGGTCATAGGGTTACCAAAGATCAAGTTTTCCAAGGGATTCTGTCAAGGTTGTATCCTAGGAAAACACCCATAGCACAAATATGAGAGAGCTAGTCATGAGAGAACCTCTACACCTCTTGAGTTGATCCACAGTGACATTTCTGGTCCATTTCCTCATATTTCCATGAGTCAAGCCAAATATGCACTGACCTTCGTAAATGACTTTTCCAGGTATTTTTGGGTTCACTTCCTAAAGCATAAGTATGAAAGTTTTTTACCTCTTCAAAGTATTTAAAGCCTTGGTTGAAAACCAGTCTGGGAGGAAACTAAAGATCCTCAAATCTGATAATGGTGGTGAGTATGTCAAGTCTGAGTTCATTCAGTATTGTAAAGATGCAGGTATTCAGATGCAACATTCGATCCCTTACACACCACAGCAAAATGGTGTTGCTGAGAGAAAGAACAGGTCACTGAAGGAGATGGAAACCTGTATGATGGAGGCTAAGACTTTGCCACCAAATTTTTGGTCTGAGCCTATAAATTATGCATCCTAAATCCAAAATAGGGTGCCCCATAAGCATCTTGATGGTATGACTCCTTTCGAAGCTTGGAGTGGGAACAAGCCAAACGTGACCCATTTCAGGATTTTTGGCTCAAAGACTTGGGCTAGAATTCCAACTGAAAAGAGAAAGAATTTGCAGCCCCAAAGCCAAGAGTGCCTATTTGTTGGTTATTCTGAAGATTTAAAAGGGTACAAGCTGATAAAATTGAGCACTAACAAAGCTTTCATTAAAAGAAGTGTTCAGTTCCAAGAAGAGTCTTTAGTAGCAGTTGAAGTTGGAGATTTTTCTTCACCACCGGATCCATTGATTGTAAGTGGAGAGACTAATGAGTTTGTTGATTCTGATATGTCTGATAATGATGATTTGATTGCAGATCCTAATAGTCCTACAAGACCAAAATGGGCAGCAAATACCATTCATGCAGCTAGGGAACTAGCTGGAAATCCTAGTGACACTAGGAGGACTATATCTCGGTTTGAGAGTGCCATTTGTGTGAAAGATCCTCTATTTTCTAAGAAGTGCTATCTGATGGTTGAATCATATCCACATACATATGAAGATGCAACACATGATCCAAGATGGCAAATAGCCATGAAAGAAGAATTCAACTCGCTCCAAAAGAACAACACTTGGGAACTGGTTGATCTTCCCCCAAGGAGGAAGCTAGTTCAATGTAAGTGGGTTTTCAAGCTGCTGATGGTTTACCTTTGAAATATAAGGAAATATTGGTAGCCAAGGGATACTCACAAATACATGGTATTGACTACAATGAAACCTTTGCACCGGTGGCAAAGATGGACTCCATAAGGCTAGCTTTAGCCATTGCAGCTTTGAAGCAATGGGAGGTACATCACATGGATGTGAAGTGTGCTTTCCTAAATGGAGATCTCAATGAAGAGATTTACATGCAGCAACCTGAAGGGTTTGTTTCTAATCCATCTTTAGTGTGCAGGTTAAAGAAATCATTGTATGGGCTCAAGCAAGCCCCCAGGGCTTGGTATGATGGCTTTCTGCTGTCATTGAGTTTTGTTCGATGCAAGTCTGATCCTAATGTCTATTTGAAGCTGATTCATGGTTCTTTGATGATTATTGTCTTGTATGTGGATGACCTTCTGATTACAAGAAGTTCAAAGAAAGAGATTGCCTCCTTGAAGGATGCAATGAACCATGCATTTTCTATGACAAATTTGGGATTGTTGAGCCAATTCTTGGGTCTCGAAATTGCTCAATCCCAAAATGGAATCAAAGTACATCAGTCCAAGTATGACGTAGATTTGTTGAACAAGTACAACATGAAACATTGCAAGCCAAGCAAGACTCCCTTCCTTTCAGGAGTTAAGCTTGAAGAAGCGAGTTCTTCTCCTATGGTAAATAATACATTGTATACGCAGTTGATTGGGTGTTTGCTTTATCTTACACACACTTGACCTGATCTATCTTATGCAGTTAGTGTGGCTTCAAGATACATGGATCAGCGTCATGAGATCCACTGGAGAGCAGCCAAAAGGATCCTAAACTTTGTTCAAGGAACAAGAACACATGGGATCTTCTACAAAGCAAAATCTGATCTTGATTTGATTGGGTTTACTGACAGTGATTGGGTAGGTGACAACACAGATCGAAAGTCAACATCAGGATATGTGTTCATGCTTGCAGAAGGACCAATCAGCTGGTCAAGCAAGAAGCAGAGTGCCATAGCACTCTCATCTACAGAAGCAGAGTATAAATGAGTTGTAAATGTAGCAACTCAATGTTTGTGGTTGTAGGGAATACTTGGAGAATGTGGTTTCAAATCAGAGTTTTCAACTATTATCTACTATGATAATCAGAGCACCATTCGAATATGCAATGATCCAGTTCAGAGACAGCAAACCAAGCACATTGAGATCCATATGCACTACATCAGTCAGCTTGTGCATGATGGTACCATTCATCTACTCTTCTATGCATCTTCAGAACAAGTAGCTAACATATTCACCAAAGTTTTTTGTGAGAAGAAATTCAGCAATCTCAAATCACTGTTGGGGATTGCTGATCATGATGTGAAGCATGATTGATAACAAAATTTCCAAATTTTGTTTTCCTTTCCATGTTTAAGGGAGGATTTTTCCATTGGGTTTTTGCCTCTTTCCTTGGTTGTATGGACAAGTAGTATGTAAAGGGTGACTAAGCCTTGTTGCTAGGCCCTATAGTTTTATGATATTTACTCATAAAGTCAGGCTTAAGGGGGGGTGTTAGAATAAACAAACCATAATTACCTACCTTAGGCATTAATTAAATCATTTTTGTCTTATTACCTACTTTCCTAGATTCCACTCTATGCTAGTTGCCTTCTACATGTCCTAGAAGTCAACACATGCTAAAAGTGAGTCATGGAGTGCTTGGGAAACATCCTGGAAACCCATTTTAGCATGTCTTCTTTATTCCAGATCCTCGAAAGTGCATATCTGCTTTTTCTGAAAAGATGCATGTTTTATTGAGATTTAAGGCAAAAGGAAAAGCTAGACTAGGTGTAATTGACTTGTTTTTTGCCCACATCATCCTCCCTCCTTTTCTCCTAATAAAAGCATGTATGGGTTGTCTTTCCATCCCTCATTATCTTGCCTACTTGACTTAGCCAATTCATGAGCATCTTAGTGGATTTGGAAACTGCTTTATGCACCTATGGGGGATTTGACTAGATTTAGTAAGCCTGCGTTTTGACCTTTTCGAATGGCATCCATATGCATTCGAATCTCTCATGTAATTATATATTGCAGAAGCCTATTACTTCATAAGGTTGCCTATTGTACACTTACTAAATACAGATTAGTGTTATGCTCCAATTTCAGTCTCCTTTGGTGTTAATTTTGCATGTTTGATTAGCAATTTTGTGAGTGTAATTGTTCTATCTCTTGGGTTCAATTTCCACTAGAGATAGGGGGCAATTGATAGTCCAAGCTAGGGCAGTTGTAAGTCTACACAAGTAGGGATCACTCCACCAAACTTCATTGATGTTTATTCTAACTCCATGCCTAAATATTAGCCTGTAGTCTTCCAAGTCGTGTAGCTCTATGTAGTTTTGTTTATCCATGTACAATAATAAAACAAACCTTAGCCTTGATTTAAGCTTAAATGGTCAAATATTCTTTTTATTTTCTAACACTTTGTTAAATCCGCATAAATAAAGATTTATAATAAAAAATTATTATATATTTTTTAAAATGTCAAAAATTCTTTTTATTTTTTAACACTTTGATAAATTCCAAATAAAGAAAAGACTTAATAATAAAATAAAATCTAATATCTTTTCATTGAATCTGCATACTAGACTCCACACAGAGTAACCTATTCTAAAGTATGTCGGTAGTTTTACTAGTTATAAATAATATATAAACCTACTAACGTTTTATCACTAAAAAAATCAACTCAACATTGAAATTTGTATTATGTCATATCCACTATCAATGTTATGTCCATTTAACTTTAACATTGTAATTAATTTGGCCAATTTCAAAGCTGCCGATATTATGACGACAAAATAGTACTTGAAAATATTATTATATATAGTCTAGAGACATTATAGTACGAGGATGCAGTAGACAATGAGTATGGTCTGAGTATTAAGGTTTTAGCATGAAGTAGACAATGAGTATGGTGTGAGTATGAAGGTTTTAACTGTGTTATTTAAGGAGTTTAAACATTTGACAATTTTGTTTGTTTAATGAGCTTTTTTTATATCGGAATTTAGTGATTTTTAAAATTTTGATTTTATATTGTTTAAATTAGGTTTCTTATTATATAGATTGAGCGTTTTCAAATATCTTCAAAAGGTATTTAATTTAAACAAATTTAACCACTGTTATTTAAAATCCTAATTGTTTTTATTAAATTTTAAAAAACTATTGATAATAAACAAAATTGTCGAACATGATAAAGAAAGTCATAATATTAGATTCGTTAAAATCCGAGTGAGTGGACTATTATGTTGCTGTTTTTTATAATGAAAACAAGGATACTAAATCAGAAAGCATTAAAAATTATAATATTAATGAGGGTACATATAGTAAAGGAATGTTGGAGACGTAGATTTATTGAATAAAAAAGCAAGAAAAGAATAATGAAAATAATATTTCTCGGAAGAATAATTTTGTTTTTTAAAGGCAAATAAGTAATCATTAAACGTGTTAAACTAGTGGGATCCTTCCCTTTATGGTAAATAAATTATTTAATCTAATTACAAGGGAATGCAAGACAAGAAATAAAAGAAATGTTTTAATATAATCATCGGATTTGAAAATCCTCCTTGGTGGTTGTGAATTTATATAAGAAAAAATTGAAACGACGAATAGGGTACAGTTTTTTTTTTATAAAATAATGTAATGATATGTCAAGTAAATGAAAGACAAAGAACGTGGGGGACCTCCCAAATTTCCAAATATTCGTCAGTTCTAATTTTAGCGTTTGTTTTGGAGGGGTTAAGTATGGCCAAATATAACAAGCAGTCGACGACAAATGAATGAAAACACGATTAAAACAAAAGCAAAATGCCAAAGTAGGGCTTATCAATAATCTCAAATGCGCCGGCGCCCGGCGATCCACCTCTGCCAGACTTAGCGCGTGCTAGCTGGTGCTCTGTATATATAACAAATGGATTAAGATGCGCAGTAAAAGTTAAAAGCGAGATAATTTAAAGTTTACGGATATTCCTCCACCACCACCAGATCCCATCATTACCTGACCCATGCATGCCATGCGCGCATGAATGTATGTCCGTTTCCTGTTTCTTAGTTGACGCCAGTTATGATCCAACTATGGTTAACGATTCAACACAAAAGCTTACTCAGGTATCTGGTTCTGGGGTTAGGTAACTGGATTATTTGACTTGTGCGGCGGAGGAATATTTCACAAATCACACCGGTCCCTTTCGTATCGCTCATTATAGCATACTACTTTAATTTCGCTCAACTGAATGTCATACTCAAATTAGACGAATTGAGGATGATGCCAAGTTAATGTCATTGGGTGTCAAATTAGACGAATTGAGGATGATGCCAAGTTAAAGTCATTGGGTGTTCAACACTTCTCTGAGCTCTTTACTGATGACGGTAAAACCAATATTGAGGCTCAACTTAAAGTCATCAAGCCTTTGTTCGGGAAGAAGATCAGGATCTCTTTATGTTAGCTTTTACTCTCAAAGAAGTTGAAGATGTACTCAAAGGGTTCAAAAAAATTAAGGGCCCCAGACCTGATGGGTGGCTGGTGGAATTCTACCTTCACTTTTTTTATCTTGTTGGGCAGGATATTCTGAATGTTATCGGACACTCTAGGCTCGAGGGTAGGGTCATAGAAGCTCTCAATGCTACATTTATTACTCTCATACCTAAGTGTGATAAGCCCACTACACTTGCTGAGTACAGGCCCATTTCCTTGTGTAATCTAATTTATAAGACTATTTCCAAGCTGGCTGCTACCAGACTTAAGGTGGTTCTTGATAAGGCTATTTCCAAGCATCAGTTTGGCTTCCTGCATGACAGACAGATCATTGAATCGGTTGGTATTGTTCAAGAAGCTCTCCATACTATCAAGGCGGAAAATCAGAAAGTGATGGTATTAAAACTTGATCTGGTAAAGGATTTTGACAAAGTTAACTGGTCTTTCTTGAGGTTGGTTCTTCTACAGATTGGTATTCCTGGTACCTATGTTAATTGGATCATGGGCTGTGCAGAGTCAACAAATTTTGTTGTTTTGATCAATGGGACCCCTTCAAATTTATTTCCTCTGTCAAGAGGCATTAGACAGGGATGCCCTCTATCTCCTCTCCTATTTATACTGATCATTGAAGGTTTAAGTCTATTGATAAGTCAGGCACAAAGTACAAGGGATATAATAGGCATCAAAATTGCTCCCAGTCTTTACCTTACTCATCTGCTCTTCTTAGATGATGCTATCCTATTTGGTTCTAGTACACTGGTTGAGTGGCAACACTATAAAAACATTCTGGATACATTTTGTTATGCAACAGGAATGGAGATCAATGCAGATAAATCTTCCTTTCTTTACAATAATATCGAGGAACCGGTTAGACAACAAATTTTCAACATCATGCCATACAAGATGGAACCTATTGTTGCTGGTTTTAAGTACCTGGGATTTTACCTCGAGCCACTAGGGTATGGCATTAAGGACTGGAAATGGTTTTTACTGAAGTTCGAAAAAAAATTGAGCAATTGGACCTACAAGTTACTTTCTCTGGGTGGAAGAATGGTACTAGTCAAATCAATCTTGATGAGTCTTGTAGTGTATTGGCTCTCACTAGCACGCATGCCCAGCACTATTCTGAATTACATTAGGAGATACATCTTCAATTTTTTATGGGGTTGCTCGCATCGAAAACATAAGTATCATTTGGTAGATTGGTACACCATCTCCAGGCCTTATACTCTCGGGGGTTAGAGCATTAAGAATCCGGAGTGGTTCAGTTTGGCCCTGCGAACCAAAAGCTTTTGGCTTGTTCTTAATGGTGTTGGGTTGTGGTCTCAAATCATCAAGCATAAATACCTTAAGAACTTACCTATTGATGTTTGGCTCAGACAGCACACCTTCAAAGTTCAAGGTACCTCTCATATGTGGAATGGTTTTATTCAAGCCATGTTATGGATTACTAGATGTCTTGGTTGGAAGACTGGTAATGGCAAGAATATCAAAGTAGGCATCAATCCCATTGCTGGAGTCTCCTCTAATTATACTCTACCAGAGGATCTTAGATTGTATTTGGAAGATTATGGTATTCTCACACTCTTAGATGTACTCAACAGAGGAGTTGCCTCTTCTTCTACTAATTACTAGATCTCTGTAGACGAGCTAGAGTTGGGTGGACTATGGAAGGAAGCCTGGCCCAACTATATTAAAGGTTTACTGCATGGAGGGATTTGTATCAGCAATAAACCTGACACTTTGGTGTGGATATTTAATAAGTCGACAGGTACGGTAAAAGCCAACCTTATGTATGAACTAATTGCTAATAACTCTATCACTTGCAAACCTGATGATATCTTGATCAAGATATGGAAATTTTGCATTCCACTTAAGATTATTTGTTTCAATTGGCTCAGTCTGTCGAATAGGATCAATACTTGTGACAACTTTATTAAAAAAGGCTGGACTGGACCAAACTGGTGTTGTCTTTGCAGATCAGCTTCAGAATCTATTGATCACCTATTTCACTATTGCAGCTTTACTAGAAAGGTTATTGCTCTCATTAGATCCTCTCTTGACATTCCACATTTTTGGAGGGAAACAAACTTTATTCTTAATGTCTCTTCCTGGATCAACATAGGAAATACTCTGAAGTATCTTCCTCTTCTCTTTTCATGGCAAATCTGGATGATTAGGAACAAATGTGTATTTGAGGACAAACATCATGATATATTTTTTGTTGTCCTCTCTATTAAGAATCATCTTCAGCTCTACCCTGTCATTAATCAGCTGAAAAATATAAGGAGAAATATTGGACCAGCACCTACTTTGGTTTTTCCCGCTGGTTTCTTTGATGGGGCATCAGCAAATCATATGGGAGGTATAGGTGTATAGCTTTTGCTTAGTCAAGACCACTATTTCTGCTTCAAATTGGGAGTAGGTCTGAGTACAAATACCAGATCTTAGTTGCTGGCCTTATGGACACTCCTTCACTGTGCAAAAAAAATGGGCCTTCCCAATTTACATATTCATGGTGACTTTGCTGTAATCATAAACTGGTCCAATCAAAGATCAGCTCTTACATTACTCACTCTTGATGGATGGTGTCATTGTATGAGGGAGCTGGAACCTTACTTCATCCAACTCACATCCATTCACATATATAGAGAGCACAATACTAAGGTTGACAACTTATCCAAAGAAGCATTAACTTTGTCCCTAGGCCAGCTTCTATTTACAAAGTTCACCAATGGTGAATGTATTGATCAGGGCTCTTTCTTACTTTTCTAGCCCTCAGCACTGGAACCTTTTGTGCTGATCTTTTTTGACATCCTTTGGATGATGGTGGTGTATGAGCCCCATATATTTCTGCACCTATTTGTTTAATGCTTCTTTGGATTAGCTACCGCAATAATAGTATGAACTATCTATGTATTGAAGGGTATGGAAGCGGATGTAGTATTACTCCTAGCTTGTTTCTCATTATGAAGCTTTTGGCAAGCTGATCATGGAATGTAGACAGCAGATAATGGATTTGATGTATCTCCTTCATGAGCTCAATTGAAGCTGATGCTGTAATATTTTTTATGATGTTTCTCATTCACCTTGAGCTCAGCATTTGCTGATGATGTATCCATGTTTCCTTTGATTTCAATGAAATAGCAAGGAACTGATATTTTCCCCTGGAAAAAAAATTAGACGAATAGGTATCACATAGTTTCATCAGATTCTCACTCATTGCGGAAATCTTTCTTCAAAAGTCATGTATGCATTACTTCATGGATTTGTAAGAAAAACTGTAGCAACATTATTTTATTTTTAATATTTATTAGTATAGCTTTATTTTAAAAAGGGATTTATTAAGCGTTGAGACGGATTAAATTTCTAAAGGTGTAAACTCCTTTTTAGAGTGTAAACATTGAATTTGAGAGAGATCAAATCTCTTTAGGTGCAAACCCTATTTTAGAGTGTAAATATTGGAGAAGTTTTTTAATTTATCTAATTTGTGTAATTTTATAGATATGTTGTTGTAAATGTTTTCAATCTAATTTGGGCTGACATGTTATTTTTTATAATATTTTATTACTTTTTATAATATTTTTTTTAAATGACACGTTCTAGGATGAGCATGGAAGGAGTTACACATCTCCCCTACACGGTTGTAGAATGCCGTGTAATAATAGATTATTCTAAAACCTTTACCATTTCAATCCTTTTTTTTTTGCTCTAAATCTCGCTGGATTTGTTGGAATTGTAGATATATTTTGTTTGAATTACATAGCCTTATGCTCCAAAGGTTTTTGAGGGTGTTGAATCCATTTAAAAAAAATGAAATTTAAACAATGTAAAATGACAAATCAACCAAAGATTTTATAGCCATATTATAACAAAAAATAGTCGAACAATAAAAAAATGTAGAATGTTTAAACAACTCTTATTCCTAGAGAGACTTTTCAAACCACTCTCCTTCCACCTTTGTAAATGAGAAGGTGTATATACTACATGTCATAAATGGATGTGTGATATTAATAATTCTCCATTTATGACATATTTTTTTGAATCAAAATTTCAATTTCTTTTTTGCTAGAAATCTGGTTGAATTTGTTGGAATTGCAGATATACTTTGTTTGAATTACATAACCTTATGCTCCAAAGGTTTTTGAGGGCGTTGAATCATTTTTTTAAATGAAAATTAAACAATGTAAAATGACAATTTAACCAAAGATTTTATAGCCATATTATAACAAAAAATGGTTGAAAAAAAATATAAAATGTTTAAACAACTCTTATTCCTACTTAGAATTTTGAAACCACTCTCCTTTAACCTTTGTAAATGAGATGGTGTATATACTAGATGTCATAAATGGATGTGTGATATTAATAATTCTCCATGTTGTGGTTTCGTGACTAGGATGTGTTGCTTGTTATCTACACAATTTAGGTTAAACAATAACAAACTATAAAGTAAGTGAAAAAATAAGGAATGCTATTGTTGGTTGTGGAAAATAATTATCTTCTTGATTCAGAGGCCTTGTTTCATCCTTGTTTGGATCCTAATTTCAAAGAGGGGGCTTGGGGGAGCTCTCCTGCTCCAACTCAGGGTTTGGGGCGAAACTCCTAAATAATATTTTTAGAAAAACACTTTGTAAATATTTTAATTTTGTAGTCAATATGGATCATTTATCATTAGGTCGTAGATCTGACCATAGAAGTTATGTTAGGGTTTTTTTTCCTTGGAAGGTAACCCTCTTTTATGTATGAGGGAATTGTATTGCGACTATGTATTATAAAAGATCATTGTGATTGAGTGAGAGTGATTATGAGAGACTAAAGAGGAGGTTGAAGTGAATGTGCTACAAGTTGTATCCCTTCATTTTGTTGGACGAAATAAAAGAAAAGAGTCGATGTTTCTCCATGGATGTAGCCCATATCGAGTGAACCATGTATATTGTTGTCTCTCTTCTATTGTTCTCTTATATGTATTTTTTCTACATTTGTTTTATTTTATTGCTCTTCGGTCTAGTTTTCTAACACCTATGTATATTGGATACTCAAATCTATAACTTTATGTTTCCAATAGGGTGCAAAAACATGAAATAATTATGGACATGAAAATACAAGAAAAATTCAAAACTTGATATTAAAAATCACCTTGCTAAACTGTAGTGACCCCGATTTTGACCCCGCTTGTGTTAAAAAATGTATATGATGGATATATTGTAATTAATCATGGTGTAGAGCTATAGGCAAAATCCCCACCATCTATTTAATGTTTTATGTTTCAGTGATTAAAATCGATGTTGGTGGTATTTCGTGTTAGCCATGCACATTATAATTTTGGACATCATGTAAATATGCAATTTAATTAAAAAACCCATAGCCACTTATGTCAATGCAACATTAAAAGAGATGGGGGCATGATTTCCTAAGGATAAGGTCAGGGGGGGTATTCAAACCTTTGAGCCAATGTGGAAAAGCCAAATGTCAAAGGGAGAACCCACCAAACTGTCAACTACCCATTTTTTCTCTTGTGCCCAATCATTTAATTCTGCCAAAAATTGGTTGGGTTAGTTATTGCATGGGAATGGGCAAGGTATAAGAGTCAGAAATTCGAATTTGGGGAAGCACCTATTTTTTGGAAAACATTTTTTGACTTCTGGGGCAAGTTATTGCCCAAAAATGTTTCCCATTCCCTCATGCATTCACGTCTTTCTCCTCTTTCACGTTTTTGGAGCCGTTGTGCATTCCCCATTCACGTTTTTGTAGTTTCCTATGTTTTCCCCATGGCTAGGAAGTTGTTTTGCTAATATTCAGTGGTTGGGATCTCTATTGGGCATTTTTTGTTGTTGTTTCCATCATTACACGACTGGAAAAAAAACGTTTTTGGGTTGCACAACGAATTGGAGAAGAGACCCACGATTTTTGTGTGTTGGATGAATCAGTTTTTTCCCACATGAAGGCCATAAACATTTCTGGAAATCGAATTGTTGTTAGGGGGTTTTTTTAACCCATCTTGGGAATTTGTTTTGTTGCCAAAATCGTTTTTCCTCAACCCATAATTTTGTATCTTGCTGTGTGTGCATATTTTTCTTTGATCTGAACTGGTTGGGAGTGGAATTGGGTCTGAACTAGCTTGATAAACCTAGTGTATGAAGGAACCTCACAGACAGATCTAGAGGGTTTTGTTTTCTTCTTTACACACCCCGAATAACACTGGAATGGAAGGCATATCCCGAGGGACTGTGTAGCAGAGAAGGGGATGCTTCCTTGTGTTGGGTGTGTAGATGTTTAGAAGTCAAGCCAGATATGGTGCAGGTTTCCATAGCTCTGTGATTGAGCTCACTATCTTAGCAATTCATCCTTCCACCTCCTTAGCAGCCTGATAAACCCAACTGTGTTTGGCTTGGCTGAATTTTGATATACCTTTGGCTATGTGCGGGCCTTCTAGTGTTTCCTTATTCCTTGTGGGAATCATGCCCAGCTCAGGGGTGGAAGTGTTGCTTAGAGGTTAATGAGCACATTGGCCTATGGTTGGGTGGAATGTTGCAGCGACGTAGCTGGTTGCAAGACAAGCTTCTTTAAAGATAAGTATCTCTTGTGTTGATCTTTGCATTTGTATTTGCTTGATGAAATATGATGAACATGTCTAATGTGTTGAATGATTGAATGAAATGTAATTGCTTTCGCTGTATATTGCATGTTTTACAAATTTGTGTATGTTTTTAAGTTCAATGCATTTTATTACATTATGGGGCTTAGATTGCCCAGATTGATAGCAGCGTAGTCATGTCCTCTCTCTGGTAGAAGGGTGGGGATGTGACATAAATGGCACTAAATTTTCAAAATATCACAAATGTTTCTCACCTCTTTGAAAATATTGTTTGCTAAAGCCTCATGAATATAGAGATGGAATAAGAAGAACTATTGAGAAAAATATGTTCAAGGTTTCATATTTTCAAGATACCAAAAAATGCTACTTATCTCTTTTAAATATATTTCATAAAGCCTCATAACTAGATAGAAGCAATAGGAAGATTTTGTGTTCCTTAATATATTTTAAGATAGAAGAAATAAACTGACTTGCAAATAACACAATAATTGATAAGATAATCAATACAATAATGTAGTCAAGATCCTTGAGGTAGGGTAATATCATTAAGTATTTCTTGTGGAAGGAATCTATTAAGCACCGTAAATTTCAAAAATAGCATAAAAAGAAAAAGAAATAGTAACTCGACACCTTAAAAATGATGAATAAAAATCCCTTTCAACGAGGTATCAAATGTGTGAGACAAAATGAGATTATCTCTAAACTAGGTATGCTTGGTATATAAAGGAGATAAAGATTACAACTAAGGTCTTACCCAACCACATAATTAGAATTAAGTTCCTAGTCGACCAATAGAGACAATACTAATATAATAATAGAAATGCAATGTCACAGTATCTAGGGATTAGCATGCCCCCCTTCAAAAGAGTGTTTTCCTCGACACTTGATTAGTTGTGGATGTTTTTGCATGAAGACTTGTCTTCCCATGTCATCTCTTTTATTGGAAAGTTCTTCCACTTGATAAGGTACTCAGTAATAACTTGATTTTTCAGTTCCTTAATCCATGTTTCAAGTTCTAATATGTTTTTTCCTTATTCATCAATCTCTAGTAAAATAGTTTGAATTAAGATCGTGTCTCAAATTACCTTTTTTAGGAAAGAAACACGGAGTACTATATGTACACATGAAGATGGAGTAGGAAACTTCAATTTGTAAGAATACTTCCTATCCTTTGTGAAACCTTATAGGGAGCATTGTACTCATGTGCTAATTTGTTTTCCTTCTTTTATTGCTTGAAGGAAATTTGTTTGTATAGTTGTAGCCTCAAAAACCCAATTCTGCACTTCAAATTTCCTTTCACTATAGTGTTGATATACTTGTTGTTTCATCCTATTTTTTGTTATAGCTAAGTTGTCTTTCAATAGTTGGACAACCTCTTGTTGGTGCTCCTTATGATCCTCCACAGCTTGAACCCAGGTTTTCTCTTTTAATGATGATGTAATGGATGGAGGATGATAGCCATAAAGTTCCATGAATGGGGACATTTTTGTATGAAGTACGGAATGACATGTCATACCACCATTTATCCAAGGGAAACCACTTGACCCATCATGTTTGTTTATCAAATGCAAAACAATGAAGATAGCCTTCTAGGCACTTATTCACAGTCTTAGTTTTCCCATTAGATTGGGGATGGTAAGAGGACCTATGAGCCGTTGAGTACCAAATCAAAAAAATATTTCCTTCCAAAACTTACAAATGAAAATCGGATCTCTATTACTCACAATAATCTTAGGGATTCCATGTAGCTTTTGAACTATTTCCATGAATGTTGCACCTAATGTCCTTCCTTTAAAAGGATGAGAAAGTGATAAAAAATGGGAATACTTTGTGAGCCAATCCACAACTACAATGATCACATTATTTCCTTTTGAATTTGGTAGATCTATGATAAAATCTATTTAAACATCTTCCTAATGTTGACTTGGTATGGCCAATGGTTGTAGAAGACATGGTGTCTTGATTATGTCTCCCTTATTCTATCGACAAACCAAGTATTCTACCACAAAATTTTTGACATGGATTTTAAGAACTTCCCAGAAAGGATTCTTCTTGATCGTATGGTATGTTTTCAAGAACCTTGAATGTCCTCCTCTACGAAAAGTATGAAATTTGAAAATGACCTTCTATTTGAGTTGGAATTTATTACATAAATGTAAGCTATCTTAGTACCATAGTGAATCATTCTTCCATAAAAATATATCTAATTAGCTAGGTTCCTCTTTTAGTTATTGAATTATCTTTCATTCCTTCTGATATTTCTTCCATTCTATATTTGCTTCTTCCACCCAATCATATTGTAGAATGTAAATAGCACAAAATAATCCCTCTATGTCATTTTATTTTCTTGAAAGTGCATATGTCGTCACATTTCATTTTCCTTTTTGTAGATAATTTAAAAGCCATAACTTATCATATTTGTAACCCAATTGTGTTTCTCGTCTGAAGATACTCATTGTTCCAGTAAGTACTTAATATTGTCATGATCTGTTTTTACCATGAAGTGTCTTCCTATTAGGTAAGGGAACCATTTCTTAATTGCATGTAGTATGACCAACATTTCATTTTCATAAATTGGTTTGAGTACTTTTCCATTAAGTTGACAACTTTCAAAGGAAAGGGGCCTTCCTTCTTACATCAAAATTGGACCAATTCCACATCTCGATGCATCACATTCCATAATAAAGGTTTTTTTAAAGGCATATGTGGATAATACAAGAGTTATACACATGGCCTCTTTAAATTTAAAAAAATATTTGGTTGATTCTTGAGTCTAAGGGAATGCCTCATTTTTCAATAACATTGTTAGAGGTGATTATATTTTATCATAATCCTTGATGAACTTGCAGTAGTATCCTGTCAATCCTAAGAATCCTTTAAGATTATTCAAGGTTTTGGGAATCGGTCATTACATGATATCTTTTATTTTCTTAGGGTCCACTTTGAAACCTTCATGAGACACAATATGGGCCAAATATTCCACTTCTTAAACCCCAAATATTCCACTTCTTAAACCCCAAAGGCACAATTTTAAGGCATTTCCCTCTCTATAGGTGTTAGTAGCAACCCTTCTACTAGCCATATGTTTTCCTTCAACCTCCTTGCCAAAATAAAAGCATTCTCCAATGATTTAGGTTCAAATCCACATACCTAATGCTCAATGCTCTCATTTAAAATGCCCATAAAGAGATCCAACAAATTATCCTCTAGAATGTTCTTCTCTCTAATTATGAAGTTTTGAAACTGCTCAATGTTATCTATAACTATACCTATTTTCCTAATATGTATCAATTGGCTAAAGAAGGTGTTTATCTTAATATCCCCATGATGTATATCAATTCATATGTAAATATAGACCAAGAGACAATAGGGCCATTTTTATGGTCACAAAGACATTGGTACCACACAAATTGATAAGGTTCTAAATACAAGGATGCAATAGTTACCTTTTGTAAAGTTGGAATTTGTGTTAGAAGATGTAATGAGGACTTATGTGGTATTGTTGGTGAGATATCATTAAAATACATAAATAGCCCTAATGTTATAAAATAGAGCTATCCCGCATGCATCATGTAAGAAAAACTCTTATAACCATTCTTTATATAAAAGAGGTGGAAAGTTATTTACCCTAGATGTGTTATGGGATGTAAATAATTTCCATACATCTAGATATATAAGACCCTTTTGGGTATGTTGTGACACACAAGTCAGTTGTGTATGTAATTTGTACACAGATGTTGTAGATACACACGTCATCGTGACATGAACTGAAGATGGAGTGTGATGTGATGCATATATAAAGATGCCATGTATTATAAAATGGATATTTCTTAAGAAAAAAGAAGAGCAAACCTTCACATGGATGTTTCTACATTTGGGTTTTTACCACGTATATTTGGTGTATTTTTCTCTTGTTCTCTTGTTTCTTATTTCTTACATGATTATTTTTCTTGGATGCATATAAGGTTAGAATAGTTTATCTTTGTTGTTGATTTACATGTTAGTGTAAATGTATTGTCATATGTTATGCATATTTTCAATATTCTAACAACTTGGTGTAGAACAAAGAATTGTCGATCTAGAATATCCATGTTATTGGATCATTGCCATCAAACTTTCTCATATCAATCTTGGGAATGAAGTAGTTCCTTGGTACCAAGTAATCCATAGTGATGTGGATTAGAGAGTGATGATTGATAAAGTTTCGGGTACTCAAACATTTTTTTCTCCAATTGTTATTCAGTTTTCTCAATATGTGACTAGGACGAGTCTCATGTGTTCTCCTTATCATCTTCTTGAGGAGATGAATTCACGAGTAAAGAGATGTATCATCTCATCCAGAAGTACCCCCTTCATAACTTCAAAACCCTCTTTACTAGCCATATTTTCCCACTTACTTTCTATATTATGTATGCTTATCAATTGAACATATGTCACTAACCTGTCATTCAATTCCTTAACTTTGCCCTCCAAACTAGATAGCTAGTTATATATTTCTTCATATTCTTCATGAGTAATGGTTGTGATTTTTAGAAGTTTAATTGGTGTAGAAATTTTTGTAGAACCATTTTCCATATGAGCACAAAATAATATTTACATATAATTATCCTTTGTTTCCTCTTTGTCACACTTTTTGAATCACCCAAAATATAAATTCCAATCAAAATTTATGCAACTTCAAGTTAACATACCTTTAAAAACCCTAGTTTGTACGTTATCTTATTATCCAACCTTAACCTTGAATTATTTTTGAAATTTTGGCCTTTTCACCTAGTATTATCCTAGTATGTATTTTCTACAATGCCACATGTTTGACCAAATTCTGATGTTTTAAGAGAAGGTTATGGTAACTTTCCCACAACTTCTTGTGTTTGCCCCTTTCAAGAGAACGAACCCGTATGAACTAACACATATATAGTTTTCTTTTTCTAAATCTGATATTTTTACAACAAATACAATGGTCTATATTATTTATGATGTAACATGTGGAACTCAATTTGGTTCCCTCAAACTTCAAATATAACAATTTCACCTAGAACATTTGTTTGAGACTAATTTTTAGACTACTAAAAAACCCTAACTTCCATAGACTATAACTCTAAACTTCTAATGGACTAGGACTGGAAATTTTTACCATGTGTACTTCACTATGTATTATGAGTCTTCTCAATTTTCTTATCTAAAACATCCCCCCCAAAAACGTTATAGTGAAAATGGCTCTGATACCAAATGTTAAGCACAAAATTCCCAAAATATCATAAAAATAGAAAGAAAGAGTAACCCAACACCTTGAGAATGAAATAAAGAGATGAATAAGAAGCATTTTTTTAGGGGAAAACCTCATTTTACAATGTATCAAAAGCACAAGAAAAAATTGAGATGATCTCTAAATTAGGTTTCATTGGTATATATAGGAGATAAAGGGTACAATTAATGTCCTAGTTGACCACACAATTAGAATTAAGGTCCTAGCCAACCAATAAAGACAATACTAATATAATAATAGAAATGTAATCTCAGAATACTTAAGGGTTAACATAATCATTCCACAAGTCATATGCTTGCTACAAATCATTCACAAGACATCCCATTCCATTGCTTCTACTTCTCTATATAGTTTCTATCCAACCTCCTAGTTACTTTCTAGTGGGTGGAACCTTTTAGATACTTTCTAGATAATTGACTTTATAGTAGGCATAACCTTCTAGCAAGACTTATTACAATTATTGTTTTTGACACTACGTAGGCCTTACTTAATGAAGATGTCTTCAATGCATAGCATTAACCCCTTGGGCACTCCTTAAGTATCCCATATTATTCTCCATAAGTACATTATAGAGAAAAAACTGAGAATAATATAGTGTATTGTCATCAACCTATTTTTTAAAGATAAATTTTATAATGCATAAATAGCAATGAGTCAATAAAAACACCTAAACCAAAAAAACTCTCTGTATAAGAAATCATGCCATACCATCAAATATATTCTTGAAAAAATATAAAAGTTAAATAAAATTAGAAGTGGCAACAACTCCTAAATAGAAATTCCCCGTAATTTTCACAAGTTTATGCTCACATCTCTATCGTCCATCTCTATGCAGTGGACGATATCTATTCCAAATCGTAGTTAACATGTTGAAAAATATTATCCCCAAATTGATTTTTCAAAAGAGTAACAAGGCGTCATCCCAAGAAAACTCGTCCTAGAAGACATATGTGCCAAGATTCCAAACATGTTTATAAAATTGGATTTGGGTAATGTCTTTCATTAAGTCATCTATGTTATACTCTTAAAAATATAAAGACGTTCAGATTCTCTAATAGTTGGATCAACTGGGTGTATGCTTTTATTAAAATTCCTTAAATGGTTCCTCTATTTTCTTTTCATAAAGGAAATACCTAAATTTTCTTTTCATAAAGGAAATACCTAATTTTTCTTTTCATAACTAAAGGGATTAGGCAAAAGAGGCTTTATTTTTCCATATCTCTATATTAATATAGCATAAACCGTAAGAACGAGTTTGAACATGGCTACATTCACGGGACTTTTTATGGCCAAAGACAAAAATATCTTTTCAAAAATATTCTCTATAGTATCATGGGTATATGCTTCTATTAAAATTCCTTAAATGGTTCTTTAAAAAACTTTATACACATTTATATAATAAATCACTCGATACTTCAAATATAATATTAAAACATATATTGAAAAATACAAAATTTGAAATTAAAATGGTTCCTTAAAAAAACTCGACACATTTATATAATAAATCACCCAATCCCATCAAATATAATCTTAAAAAAACATATTGAAACATACCAAAAAAAGGGGCAACAACTCCACATTCCTTTACATCTTTCCTAAAGAAAGATTCCCCACAATTTTCACAAGTTTATGCCCACGTCTTTATCAATGTATGATATCTATTCCAAAAAATATTTAACATGTTAAAAAATTTATCCCAAAATTGTTTTTTCAAAAAAAGTAACAAGGCTTCATCCCAAGAAAATACATCCTACATTTTAGATGGGAAGAGGAAATCTGCAATAATAACATATGTGCCAAGATTACAAACATGTTCATAAAATTAAAAATTCTCCACAATTTTCACAAGTTTATACCAACATCTCTGTGTAATGTATGATATCTATTCCAAATCATAGTCTACACGTTCAAAAATACTGTCCTCAGATTGAATTTTCAAAAGAGTAACCAAGCTTCATCCCAATAAAAGTCATCCTAGAAGACATTTTAGTTGGGAAGAGGAAATCCACAATAACATATGTTCCAAATATGTTATATTCTTAGAAATATATAAAAGGTTTGGATTCTCTAATAATTGGATCACTCGAGTTTATGTTTCTATTAAAATTCCTTAAGTGGTTCCTTTAATTAAGGAAATACCCCATGAGGCCCCATTTTTTGTACAAACCTTTGGAACGAGTGTTAAACATGGCCACATTCATGCCACTTTCTATGGCAAGGAGGCAAAAATATCATTTTCAAAAAAATATTTTAATATTATGAGAAAAATAAAGGGAATGGGCATCATAGACTTTACTTCTATCAACAAATCTTTAAAATCCAAACTATCATTAACACCATTAGTTAATGAGAAATATGGTGTCAAAACATAAGACATGTATATAATAACATATAGATTTTTAGTTAAAGAGAAATATGGTGGAAAAGCATAAGACATATTGTTAAAAATTTAATAACATCTAGAGTTTTGATGAAGATTTATTTTAATATGGAAATTAATTTATTAAGTTATAACATTGTTAATATATTTTTTTAAGGTAGTAAAATTTATGATAATTTAATTATTAACTAATACTGAGGATAATCATTTGTTAAGTAATATATATATATAGATAAAAATTACGATTTTATCTAAATGTAAAAAAATTATAAACATAGATTTTCTCACTTAATAAAAACTGATTAAAAAAAATGATGATATCATATCGACATCAACATGAAAAACATAAATAAATAAAATACATAACATTGTACATCACATCAACATATAATGAGACATCCTAGATCTTAATTCAACAATGAGTGATGACAACACAGCCACTATGTTGAAGCAACATGGAACACTATTCACATAAAGTGTGATCACAAACAATAATGAGTGATGGCAACACAACCACTATGTTGGAGGCAACATGGAACACTATTCACATAAAATATAAAAAACAACGCTCTTATTGTTATTCCATTTTATATTATTGATGAGGTATGGTTAATACTAAGTATTAATGTTAGAAAATGTTTTTCCAAATTATTATGCTAGTGTGTCATTGTGTCATAATTTTTTTTTCACACGTGTGAGTGTTGGCCTTGAACTTACATTTTATGTCAAGGCCTAGCCATAATTGAACATAGGTCTCCTAGTTTACAATCATCCGGATTGATCTGTACACCATCCCCACTAGGACTATCATAATTATTTGTTCACACAAACGTGTGAAGAACATTTCTAACATTAAAGGGTGTGGACGAATTGAAAGAGGTGTCACACCATCCCACACATATCTTATATGTGACATATTTTTGGTTTTATGTATATGATTTGGTGTGGACTTCATAAGAAATAACAAGTAGTTTTGTGATCGCTTCCACATGAAATACAATTGTTGTTGTTACATCTTCCATGAATTGTTGTTTTTTCATCTTCCATCATCATGTTCATAATAATGCTTGTTTTGCATCCATGTTTAGATACATAAACACGTCTTAACATGGGTAATAGATTCCACATGTTATTGAATGCCTTTAATGAACGCAATAGAGGGTAGTTTATCATGATAACACAATAACTTTTTTTGTAGCGAGATAGTACTTCTGATTCTATTAAAATAAAAAAAAGTTACACATAGTACAAAAAGGAGTAGACTTTTAGGTGCCTCTCCAAGGGAAAAACAAAGCAACCTGAGAATTGAAACTCTAAGACTGCAAAGGATTTAATGTCTGAGAATGTCATAATGCCTGAAAACTTTGAGATACTGAGCCTTAACATAAGAACTTTACAATGATTGAGATACCGAGCCTTAACAAAGAATCATACTATAGATTGTACATATAGAAATTAGATACTAACAGCTTAGATGATGAGAAAATGTAGACATAACCTGAACAAAAAGAAGGCTATAGCCTGGAAAAACAATGCTATGGTTGAGAATCTAAGATTGCTGATTAGATGCTGCTTCACTTTTCCTTAAGGATGATAGGGTTATCCTCATCATCCTCAATGATGTTGAGTTGTTGATGGATGCGGGCCATAGTGCTCATATGTTGCTAAACCTAGGTCACGTTCTCTATTGCCACTCTTGCAACTTCAAACATGTATCCCATGGTCTTGGCGAGAAGGTCTTGCTTGGCTTCGATCATTTTCAGCTAGAATGAAACTTTTTATCAAGACTTCAGCCGCGAATTGATTTCCTCGAGCTGAAAATGCCGGTACTCGATCTTATCACCCTTTTCCTCTATGGTTTTTCCAAGAAGGGTTTTCATGGAACAATGGAGGTCCAAATTTATATTAAATAGATTCATGTGGATCCTGGAGTGCTCTGGATCAATTATCTAATCTTCAAGGGCCTCATACTTCTGATTCTCTAAGATATGATCCTTCATAACACTGATTGTTTCCTCAATGTCCTCAATTTATTTCTGCGCCTTTGCAACAATATTTTCTCGGTAGAAATTAGTTGTGTGGTAGGCTCACTTGATGTCTCTAGACTTATCCAGGAAATAAGAAGCCTTGCTAGGATTGTGAACTCTCTTGGTCCTGATATTTTATTTGTTCTAAGAGGGGCCTTCCCCATGCCCGACATTCTTGAAATTTTCTTCAACGAATGACCATAGCTCCTCCTTATTTACCATATGGATTAGTAATTAATTAACTTCTACCAGAATAGAAAACACAATACATTTTTTTCAAGGATATAAATAATCTAGCAGAGGATTAACTTGTATGAGGATGAGTTGAGAAGCGGAGATTGTATGCATATTTAAGGAGGAGGGCCAGGAATGAATTAGTATCCTTCGAATGCTTCGCACAAGAACTGTCAAAGGCCACAATCTAACCGTATTTCTCAAGAATAAATGTCCATTAGAAGACATGATTGGAAGGTATGAGGAGGAGAAACTAAACTTGAATTTACCAAAATGGAAAGTAGGAGTTAACCTTTAAGTAGGGGAGGCTAAAATTTGGTATGAAGGACAGATAGATCATCCTTGCTCTAGCTCTCTCTATTCCCATGATTGTCTAACAAGTAATTCACATCCTCCTTTTTTCTTTACATGTGGTGCATGAAATATTTAGACTGTCTAGTACTGTCATTCCTTTGGGTGGGCATGTCATACATATGTCCTGAAATCAGACCTCTAATGATCATCAGTTCTTGGCTTTTAAGCATCTATCATCTACTACAAGTTGGGGAAGTGTGTTGAGGGATGGATTTATTATTTATCGGGATGGTCACAATGGGAGTGCCAGTTGGAACACGCATGTCCTTGTTGGCTATGTCACGACACAATTTCCCCCATGGGAGATTGTCAAATGTTGAGACATCGAGCCTTATCTCCACGTCTTTGTTGTCTATGCTAGTATTTTCCAGCATGGCGGCCAACTGGTTTCCATGTCATTTGACATGTAAAGGAATGGTTATGCTGAGTCTATGAATAAGTTGAGCCAACTCTTTTAGGCCATAGGTAAACCTCTAGCTTCTAGTTATTTTTTCAACTTTCAAACCTTAGAATAATTCACTAATAGCTATGATGAGGATTTGAGAATCCCCTTCAATGATAATATTGTTGAGATCGTGAGCTAGGGAAAGATGAATGTCAGATAGAAGAGCTTATAGTTCTGTGACATTATTGGTTTTGGTGCCAAGAGACCCTACATAGATCCAGAGGATGTTCCCCTAATTGTTTCCAAGAACTCCACCATAGCCTGTTAGGCCATGATTCCCTCTAGAGGCTCCATAAACATTGAGTTTACCAAAATCCTCAGGAGGATCAAACGAAAGAGATTTACTTTGGGGATGAATAGTTTTGGGAGCTACTAAGGCTGGACGGATGGTGATGACTGGATGCCAATTGTCACATATGGTTTCTCCCTGAGGTTTTCAATCCTTGTCCTCATGGTTCTAGGAGATTGGTTTAATGTGTCTTAAATATTGGATTGAAGGGTGCTCCAAATCTAATCAAACTTTCACTTATCGCCTTTGAATATTCTCCTGTTGTGCTCCTTCCATACCAACCAGATGATGAAGCCTAGTATGAGGTCCCATATTCTATTAAGAATGTTTTTATGGAAGCGATATGATCTCTATATTGAAAGGGATTCCCTTATGAATCCCGCATCTCTGTCAGATTGCTTGAATAGGATGGAATATTTATCCCAGAATTGGGAGGTGAAGGGGCAGTTGATCAACAAATGGTTCATATCTTCCTATTGTTTCTGAGAAAGGGTGCATCTGGATGGACCTTCAGAACATCTTCTTTGGATTTTATCCCAGGTAAGAATTTTGTTTTGAAGAATAATCCAAAGAAAACAATAAAATTTAGGCCAAATTTTTTCCATATAGGCTCATCCAGTTGGTTGTAATTCATTGACACTAGATGATAAGATTCCTTGATATTGAATGTTCCTAATGGCTTATAGCCCTACCTGAGTTGATCTTTGCCTTGTTTTTTTTTCTATGTTGGAGCTCTTTCCATAGGGAATATTTGTCAGGATCTTCGGGGTGTGGGGTCCATTAGTCTTTTCCAAGCCATTGTATCCATTCACTTTGATTTCCATCAGTCTTCTAGTAGGTTGACATGAATTCCTTATCTCTGAATATGGGATGGTTGATGAGAGACATAGACGCTGGATAAGTGATTAGGTGGGGGGGGGAGTTGCTAATAGGCATCCTCCCAAAAGAGAGCATTGTTTCCTTCTCTGATTTCCCAAAAAATATGTTTCATGATCAAATCTCTTTGGTCATAGGTATAGTTCCAATGATTGAACCTCTTCTGACTCCATTTATCATGATTAGGTTCTTTGTGAGGCTAGGGTGATCATATTCATCTCTCCATATTGTATCACAAGGGGTGAGCGGCGTGTGACTAGATTCCACCAAGTTTTAGCTGAGAGGACATTGTTGAGGGTCTCTAGGCCCCAAAGGCCCAAATATCCTTTGGTTTTCGATCTACAAACCTTTTCCCAAGACATGAGAGCCCACTTTTTGTATTGGTAGAGCCACTCCATACGAAGTTGTGCTGAAGGTTTCAAATATTTTTGAGGATATTCTTAGGGAGATGCCATTACTGACAACAGGTAGAGAAGCATTTCTTGGAGGACGAAATTCAGTAAGACCACTCTCGCAGGTAAATTGAGGGGCTTGAAAGTCCAACTGGAAAGATTATGACTAAGAGAAGAGAGAAGGGATACCCAAGAGACATTTACGAGGGAATTTTCCACAAGGGGACATCCAAGGGAGATTGAGGGGAGGGATCCGTTTTGGAAACAAAGGATTCTAAGAATGCAATCTTGAAGGTCAGGAGAGGTATGAAAAAATAAAGTGTGGGAGTTTTCCAAATTATTGGTAGTTCCTGAGTCTTGCATGAAAACATTAAGAATATTCTTGAGATCTTTGGTTTCTTTGACAAAGGAGAGCCTAGGAAAAACGTGTCATTAAGATACTACAGATGGGAGTGTTTGCAATCAGAGTAAAGCTAGATGCCCAAAATGAGGTGATCATATTTGGCAACTGAGAGACTTATACCCAATCCTTCTTCCATGAGAACAAAAATAAAAGGCAACAGGGGGTCTCCTTGTCTAATTCCATGGAAGGCAGAGAAGGTAGAGGAGGGTGATCCATTGAGAAGAATAGAGAATAAGGAAAAAGAGAGAAGGGAGAGTATCCAACTAACCCACACAAGGATAAAGCCAAAGCATTTCTTTGACATACTACCAACTAATCTCGTTGAAGGCTTTGGACATATATAGCTTTATAAATAAGCCAGGAAGCTTTTGTGTTTTTAGGGTATGAATGGATTCATGAGAAAGAAAGATGTCATCCAGAATTTGTCTTTCTTCCACATATCATGTTTGTTCATCTGATATTAGAGCAGGTAGAAGAGGTTTCAATCTGTTAGCTATCACTTTGGTTATAATCTTGTAGACCACATTACAAAGAGAGATAGGACAAAATTGGCTGGGATATAGAGTCCCTTATTTTTTTGGGATTAGAGTGAGAAAGGGTGCAATGAGATCTTGATGCACTCCTGAAATTTTTCGAGAGGATTCTACCAGCTGTCAGATGTATTCCTTAACCATTGACCAGTAGGATTTGAAGAATTCAATTGTGAAACCATCAGGGCCTGGATATTTTCCAGTAAGAATCTCTTGAATCACAGATTCTACCACTTGCATAGTGATTAGATTAAGTAGGTTGGAGTTTTGGACAAGGGTAATAACTTTGGGAATATGCTTTATGGTTTTTCTGATAACATCTGATCTGTCCTCCACATGTTCCTTTAGGATATTCTTAAGAAAATGGTTTATCTCCTTTTCATTATCCTCTCTAGAATGCAGCATGGTGCCTTGAGTAGAACGGAGATGGGAAAAGTTGTTGAGGTTTTTTCTTTGCTTCATGGCATTGTGGAAGAATTTTGATTTTCTTTCGCCTCCATTGAGCCATAGAGCTCTTATTTTTTTCCTCCAGATAGTTTCTTCTTGCATGAGTCTGGTCTCCATCTGAATTTTCAAGTCATTTTCTTGATGATCAAGCTCCTATGTTCTTCCTCCATCAATGATGACTTGTTGAACATGTCTTATTTTATAGCATCCAAACTTTTTTGTCTTAAAAAATGTTTATGAATATCTCCTTGTTACAATTTTTTAGAATAAGTTTAAGGTTTTTAAAGCATACATGAAGGTGATGCGTGAATGGTCTTGTTATGGGATATGCTTCTTTCCACCATTTTTCAATGTTGTTAATGAAGTTCTTGTGCTATAGCCAAAAGGATTCAAATATAAAATGCTCCGGAATGCTTTTCTTTTTCTCACTTAAGAGCAGGTTGATAGGGTAGTTACCATAGCTTGTTGCATGAAGAATGAAAACTTGAATTTCAATATCTTGGTTGATGAGTCTTTCCAAAATGAGGAAACGATCCATTCTACAGGAAATTTTTTTGTCCCCTCCCTACTTGTTATCCCAAGTGTGCGGTCCATTTTTTCTCTTAGATCGATCAAAAGGAGATCTTCAATGGATTGCTTAAAGGCTAAGGAGTCTATGTCCAACCTATGAATACCACCTTTATTTTCACTAAGGTTGATTATCATGTTAAATTATCCTCTAAGGATCTATTTTTGTTCTGCATATGAGTTTCTTATAGATTTCAATTGATTAAGAAGAATTAGATTTTGGGTCACGATATTTGGGCCATAGACATTAGTTAAGAGTCCTTTGGTGCCAAAATATAAAATTATGAAGTTGGATGGAAAGAAGTTGTGGGAGGACTTGAAGTTTCTCAGGTGGATTTCTTTAGGATTCCATATCAGTGCCAAAACTCTAGGGGCACCTTAAGCATCCACAACATAGGCCCAAATTCCTTTCCATATTTGTGATCCTACTTGTTTTAACTTTTTTGCAATCCATTTAGTTTCTTGAAGCATCATGATGGTGGGATTTCCTATTTGGATTATGTTTCTTAATATTCTTTTCTTGGAGTAAGAATTGATCCCTCTGATGTTCCAGGATATTATCTACATTAGGTAACTAGGCATTGGGGTGGAATATCTCATTTAGGCTAGCATATTGGCCTGATTTGATTAAATTTTCTCCTATTTATTTGATTTTATGTTGGATTGAAGGGATCCCTCTTTATTTTCCTCTTTTGAATTTTTTTTCTTGTTCCTTGAGGGTGAGTGGATTTATGCCTAGGTGGGATATCCAACTCTTTTTTTTCCTTTTATAGGTTTGTTGTGGATTCAAAAATAAATTCTCATACTTGAGACATCACATATGAAAATGATGTCGCAAGGGTATAGAAACACTAAGAATGGAATAATCCAAAAATACAACAGGATCAAGGTAAGAAAGGGGGATTTATATCGCTAGACGAGGGCCTATAATAATAGATAAATGACCCACTTCAAAGGATGGGGTTCAAGGAACTACCAACGATGATGACAACGATGAAGCCTCCTAACCTTTCAATAAGTTAGCAAAGTCCAAGGTTGGAGAAGAATCCTACAAGAAAAAGGAGGAAGCCTAATTGATTCCTGAGAGGAGAGGAGATGATCTTGGAATCAAACCAATCTAAGAAAAATTAAAAAAGGTTAGTAGATGACCCTGACATGTTTGTTTTCACCCTTGACATCATCTAACGAGTGATTTTTAAATTTTGTTATAGAAAAACATAATATAATTTGTTTTTAATATAATATTTAAACAAAATTGGATATTTTAACAAACCCCACTATCCCTATAACCTAGTATGCTCAACGCCTTAGGGATATATTTCTAACTATTGTTTTAGATAATAATAAAATAAAATTACTATCCCAAATTTGATAGTGAAAAGATAAGTGAGTTTAAAAGAGACAATTTAATTAATTACTTGCGTGGGAAAAGGTAAAGTGAGTCTAATATATTACTTGAGCGAGAAAAGGTAAAGTGATTTTAATATGGGGCCGCGGTTGTTGCAGGTTGTGAATCATGGTATTCACTCTTGGGTCGGGATTTTTCCTTGTTTCAGCGTATTCCACCATTGAATGTGCAGGGGTTGCGGTTGTTGCAGGTTATGAATCACGGTATTCACTCTTGGGTTTGAAGGAAACAAAAGAGGTGGTGATCTCCATTATGATGGTTGTATCTTATTGGCCATATTAAAACCCATATATTTTCAGGAAGCGACTAGGGTTCCAGTGACTACTTGGGATTTTAGGGTTTCTTGACCACCTATAGTTATTGTTGTTGCATTTTCCCTTGATGGATCGGATGAACGCTTTGCTTCAGGAAGGGCATCGCTATAATAATTTGAACATGAAAACTTGGAATTTCAGTGCGCATCTCTATCAAATCCTAGATTTTAGGTTTTCCACACATGAAGGTAAATACATATTTCATTTACTCGTTTCTATTCACATGCTCATGGAATAATTGCAGTTTGTGTAATTACTGAAGGTAAATACCATCTTTCATTTACCTGTTTCCATTCACATGCTCATGGAATAATTGGAGTTTGTGTAATTACTTACATTTTCAGATTGACCAATGGTTCCTATCATTACTTTCATTAAATTCATATTTTAATTTCTAAGTTGTAGACAAATTTCTAGCTAGTGGATTAATAAAAAACCCTAGGCTATTTTTTTCGTCAATTGTGAGTAAGCCAAAGTTGTTGTATGAATTGATAGAAGCTTATTAGCAAGATTTATATGAAAACAAGCTCCATTTTCCCATTTCCCTACATTGTGGATATTATTCCCACCCAATCTCCAAGAAATTGTAGGCCAAGATCGTCCAACCCGAAATGATCAAAGCTCCATTTTCCATTATACTAAGTTATTCTTTACACTACTTTCCTCACCCACAACCAAGAACAAACAATAGGCATTGGTTCAAAGGAAAGGGTAAAGGAAAACAGATAGAGAGACCATTAGCCTTTATCCTCTCACCTTCTGCCTTCATCACCAGCCAAGCCCAATCCAATAGAAGGAATCTTCCATCAATATGGAACCTTGAAACCTCTCAATAGAAGAAGCCTATAACCTCTAGATAGAATAAGGAAGAATGAATCCTGTCACCTATCAACAGAAGAAGGAAGGATCCAGATGCTTAAGTCCAAAAAACCTCACCAAGGCCAATAGAAGCCATTAACCCAGGAACCAGAAGACTCAGCCTGTAACCTCAGCTGTAACCATATGCATGGTGTTCAATTTCCAGAATCCCCGTATTTTTGGCATCTTTTCATTAGATGATGTGGTGAAGCGAAGAATTTATAGAACATGGGATTTAATGTATGAATGATGATATCCACATATTCACGAGGGACCATATGTATTAAACGAGTATGCACACCGAGCTCCCTCTGTGGATTTAACCCCATGGAGTAAACCCATTGTTGATTGGATCATCATCACCTGTGGATTATTCCCAGTTGCACTACAAAAATAAGAATGCACTAATCATCATGGATTTGAGACATTTTGGTATGTTGGATATGCCAACTATCATGGGAGCTCAAGGAGACTAGTGCAATTAGATCTGAATTTATTTTGGATTACTTTTTAATATTGATCAGTGGTGCCTATTATTATTTCTTTAAAACTATATTTCAATTTTCAAGTTGTTTAAAATGGTTAGATAGGGGATTAATAAAAAATCCCTGGGCCCATTTTTACTTCAATTGCAAGGGAGGAGTTGTTTGAATTGATCACAATTTGTGTTATTGCTTATATTCTATATTTCAATTTCCAAGTTGTATAAAAATTGTTGGATAGTGGATTAATAAAAAATCCCTGGGCCCTTTTTACTTCAATTGTGAATAAGTGGGAGAGTTGTTGAATTGATCACAATCTATGCAATCGCTTATATTTTCAGATTGATCATTGGTGCCTATATTTACTTAAAACCAATTATCAATTTTCAACCGGTAGAAAACTTGTTAGCTAAAACTTCCATTGCATTCATGAAAATTCTAGAATATTTCTAGGATTCATTCATGAAAATTCCAGGATATTTCTAGGATGTGACTTTGCATATACGTTGACCTATTGTGAGAAGAATTAGCAGTAGCAACCCAGATATGAACCAGTGATTTAATCAACTAGAACATTAGTAGCCAACCTGTGTTTCCAACGTTTCGAGCTTGCGTCATTTCTGATATCAATTTATTTTGATGGTAAGCGAGATATCTGCCTGATTTGTTGTGTTGATTGTAACTGCATTCCCAAATCATTGATTTTATGCAACAACCTAGGTCTTCTTGTGTCCTCCATTTATTTCATTGCTTAGAAGGAAATGACTAATCTGACATGGTTGATCTGTAATGAATGGATTTGATTGATCCACTATTTAAAGGAAGTGAAAAGCACAGTTCAAAGGGCTAGAAGAATCTGTCCCGGAACGAATCTTCCAAACAAGAACTCGACTTTCAGTTCTGTATTAAAATATCCTCACTTCTTATATTTTATTTTTAAGACTATAAAAGGGGTTACCATTCTAGCGGGCATCCCAACTATTGTTCTTCTTTCCTTATGCCCCAATCCCCAGCTTAAGTAACTGTTGGGTGGATCCTCAAGAAATATTGTCCATGCAAATGTGTTGGGGCACGCGAGAGGCCAGTCCAACCCCCTCCCCCAGATCCTACTACGATGCCTTCAAAACATACTACAAAGCAGCTAAAGTTGCACATAGTTCCTCTTCTCGGATTCCCATCATTCCTTTGGACTGAATACTCGTTTTGTAGATTCTAGAAGGTCAGTCAGGTACAATGCATTATGAGCCATATGCATCAATCCTCCTGGATAAAAAAAATCTCGTTGGTGAGGTTCTTCTAGACCCATACTGGACTCAGGCCGGATCAAATTTGATGGGTAGGGTCGCATTTCATTTTGAAGGGCTATGAGTTATTGAACCCTTCAAAGTTGATATGTAAAAATGAATTGTTCTTTTCATTTGATAATATAATAGTATATCAAAATTTCTTTATTTATTAAAAGCAATGTAATTTAAGTAATGTAATTAAAACCCTTAACATAATGATATATGCATTGTTTCAATGTATAAATTTTAATAAGTAAAATTATTTTAATCCCGGTGAGTTAAATAACCCATAATATCTCCGAATAAGGATTATGTAATGTTTTGATGTCCAAATTTAAAAAAAAAAACCAGTATTATCATTCTATATATTCCATTATTTGCATGTCCTTTTATTGTTTTAAGTCTTTTACGTGAGAGGGAGAGGAGAGTCATGACTATTTACATAAGAACTCTCAATCCACCACTCCTTCATAGATTCCATGGAAATATTCTCAATGATCAATCAACAACGTATGTGGACATCCTTAGAGTGGTTGCAATGGCCGTACCCAATAAACCTAAAAGTAGGGTTGGCACAAATCCACTTGATAGGAGACTTCATATAGAGTAATTATTCTCAAAGGACAAAGAGAGAAAGAGTAAAAATTGTGTTTGTATATAAAAAAAAATTATTTATATAAAATTAAAAATGCTTTCTAGTCTTTTGAACATTTTTTTTTATACCAAATTTTCATTTTTACTCATACCTCTACCTGCAAAATATAATTTAAAGATAAAAAATATTTTACATGAATCTTTATACATTTACACTCAAGCCACATGGAAGAGTTTATAATTATAGGTGACAATTTTATATACTTTCCGATGACATATTAAAATAGAGTGCTTCATTTCTTTCCATTAAAACTTCATTCTCAACCAATCCAGATGAACATGCAACTTAGAAATTACTCTTTTTGTCAATGATAAAATAGCTATAGAGAACTCCTTTCCAAGAAATTTATAAATATAAGATTTTAAAAATAAATAATTGTAAAACTTTTACAAGTCTGTGAGAAATCAATGTTTTCCATGTAGGAAATCAAATAGGATGATAAACGAGTGGATAATTGAATCAAAAGAGAGTGTCATAATTTCAAGAACGTTCATTTTAGATTAAATATAACAACCTTGTTACTTTTCATTTTGGATAGACCAATTTCTTGGAACTTAAGTCACGTGTATTTTGGAAGTAGTAAAAAGAAAAAATAAATAAACTAGCATACCTCCAAAGTGGGGAAATGAAACACCGAAGATAACTTCTATATGTTTCAAAAAATGAGAGAAAGTTGTGTGTAGATAATATAAGTTTATGAAATGAAAGCAAGTCTAGGAAAATAAGTGAAGATAAGTTGCATCAAACTATTAAATCACCATATAACTGAAAATAAGTTTCCTTGAAAAGACTTTTGTACATAAAGTTTTTAAATTTGAAAACATTAGGTGAATAAGTCAATGTTTTAGCATAGATCCTTTGAATGCCAATGAAATCTTACAAAGCAAAAAAGTCCAAAAATCCAAGGGGCATAGGTATAGGAGTTTTCGAAGTTCTAGGTAGCTTTAGAGAACCTCAAAACCCTTAGACGTGAAGAAAATATTGTGTTTCAAGTTTTTAGCTCGTTGTTTAATTTTCATGACCTAATGGATGCAAAAGCCAATCTCCTTTGCACATATTGTAGCACAGGTGACACAAGTTTTGATAGACTTTACAATTCCATTAAATTTATTTTAACCTTTTCCCTTCACACATAATTACATGACCAAAACATACACGTAGATTCCAATAACAAATGACTGCACACATGAAGGGTGGTTTTGCCTTTTTACTTGAAAAGAAGAAAACTGATTGTTAGCTCTAGTATCCCATTATAAGTTCATTTCGTTCAGTCTTTTTCATTTATACAAATACATTTATAAAATAAAGGAGATCCAAATACCATCAATTATACGTCTCAATACTTGCACATCTTGTAGCACAGGTGACACAAGTTTTGATAGACTTAACAATTCCATTAAATTTATTTTAACCTTTTCCCTTCACACATAATTACATGACCAAAACATACACGTAGATTCCAATAACAAATGACTGCACGCATGAAGGGTGGTTTTTCCTTTTTACTTGAAAAGAAGAAAATTGATTGTCATCTCTAGTATCCCATTATAACTTCGTTTCGTTTAGTCTTTTTCATTTATAAAATAAAGGAGATCCAAATACCATCAATTATACTTTAAGCTTTTAACTCTTATTTATTATTATCCTTGAAAAACTTAAAATATAAATCCCTCATTTATTTATTATTATCCTTGAAAACTTAAAATATAAATCCCTTGTCTTTTTGTTTGATATAGAAAAACTAAAAAGACCGTGTTCATAGTATAGTTTAAAAGCTAAGCTCATCCATGAATCATGATATGTAGAATATATTTAAATTAGTGGAGGCCACCTACATGTCATTTCACTTGCATTTTGAAGGGGTTTCTATTTTGGATTTGGATTTTGAAGGTCTCAATACTTGCATTTTCTAGTTAATAGATTTGACACTCAAACTAGCCCACTACACTCTTTCCCTCCTTCCCACCCATTTTGATGGCTTTTGCCATCTCAATACTTGCATTTTCCAGTTAATAGCTTTGACAGATGACTCTTTAGCTCACTTTATTTCTCATTGCCCGCTTCTGCAAACACTTGACCTAGACGAATGTGTTGGACTGAGGAAGCCTATTATCTCCTCTCTAATGATTGCACATTTATGTGTAACGTCTTTTTTCGGTTATCAATTAACTGTGAACTGCCGGAATCTTATAACTCTAAAGACATGTTCACATATAAAGGATCTAAGAGTCAATGGGGTGTTGTTTTACGAGTTTTCTCATGCAATAGTTGAACTCAAAATGGAATGTTGAAGTAATTTAATTGGACTCACATTTCGTTCCAATTGGGACATTCACAATTTTTCGGGATAAATTTTTGTGGAGATAATCTGTAGCTTCAAATCATTGAAGAATCTTGATATACTTATGCAAACACTTGACCTAGATGAATGTGTTGGACTGAGGAAGCCTATTATCTCCTCTCTAACGATTGCACATTTATGTGTAACAGCTTTTTCTGGTTATCAATTAACTGTGAACTGCCGAAATATTATAACTCTGAAGACACGTTCACATATAAAGGATCTAAGAGTCAGTGGGGTGTTTTTTTTACGAGTTTTCTCATGCAATTGTTGAACTCAAAATGGAATGTGGAAGTAATTTAATTGGACTAACATTTCGTTCAAATTGGGACATACACGATTTTCAGGCATAAATTTTTGCGGAGATAATCCGTAGCTTCAAAGCATTGAAGAATCTTGATATACTTATTCTGAATCTTTTTCTTCTTCTCAACCTGTTGGAAGAAATTCCTAAGCTTGAAAGACTACATATCCTTAAAATGTGTTTCTTTGTAAGCACTCGTTTTTGTAATATCAAGTATATATATATTTGTAATATCAAGATTATATATTTTTGTAATATCCATATTATTTTTGTTTTTCTTGGGGAGGGTTTATTTTTACGGCAGTGAGATGACGAGTTATATATATTTGCTATGCGGGGATTAACAAGAGAAGGACTACTGAGCTGTCTAGGCTATCCGCTTGCTTATCTTCTCATGTTAAAGGTAGATATGGAGGGATACGATGGTGAAAGAATTTCTGGATTTATCAGCTTAGCACGTTCGAAAGAAGCTTATACCGACAACCCAATCCAGCTTTGTTAGGGCTTCTCTGAGAAGGAGTACAGGGCACACTTTTACAAATTTCACTAGACAACTCGCAGTATTATGTGAGACTCAATGACTGGTTTTGCTTGTTTCCCTGAAATTTGACGTGGATTTTAAGGGTAGGCTTGGCATTATCCTTCCTGTGTTTCTTAATGGTTGTCGACGCAGCTTGCTTCATGACACTTGCTTGACTATCATCCACCTCCTTGTCCTTCCTACATTCCATTTCCAGCAATTCAACTTTATTTTTCTATCTCCGATTTGCGTATTTTTCCTCTAAGTTGAATTAAAGGCATCAAATCCACTCAATAATTAGAGGGATTTGCCTACCAATCATCCTCGAGAGTGAAATGTGATGTATTTAGAATATGCCACACATAATTTGTAGAGTTAACATCAATACATAATCCATAGAGTTAAATATTTACAACAATTAGCTGAAATTTTATAGAGGAGATAGATTAATGAAAATGTGATGTAAATGGAAGATTCCATATTGCTTACAATGATTATAGATCGGGATGATCGAAAAAGTCTAAGAGAGAAACATTATTGAGAATACAGATATATTCTATCTGAATAGAAATGAGCACCCCACATTGCACATACATTGTGCAATAGGGGCATTGCACAAGTCTACATCCAAAGGTGCTTATTGAGCGGCACTACTCACTAAGCTCGACATCATCTAAAATTACAATTCAGCATGAAAACATGAGATGACCTCTCAACATTGATACACCTTCATCAACACTATAAATTCACTGATCAACTCCCAATTAAATACTTTAAGAGATTACTCTCTAATGATGTAACAAAGCTCTTAACTGCTTATTATCTCACATCAAATTAAATGGACAGATCGTTATCTTATCTCTTAAATTTCAACAATGGTCTTCCTATCTCCACCAAAAACCACAACCATGGCCTGACAAATTTGTTATTGCAGCAGGTGCTGCAATAGTTCTGGTTTTCAAAATCTTCAAGGTTTTCATCCAAAGAAATTGGATTTGGGCAGTGATGGTGGTTCTCACCTATAAACATGTAACCTTGAAAAAAAAACAAATAGGCCTTCTATATAATAGAATGGACAGAAGAGGTGATATATAACCTAGGTTGGATAATATATCTCTGTCGCTTATGTGTCTTTTGCATCGTTAACTCCAAATCCATTAAGTATGAGAAGGAAATAACAACCATAACATAAATCCACCTTGGTCCATTAAACTTAACTGTGCATCTAAGGTAAAGAAGGATGGATGAAATTGCAAAGCATACTTTTATTAAATAAAGAAATAAATTAGTTCACTTCCCAACTACAATTACTCACTAAATCTATAATAATCTGAATCTAAACAGATGTGCATCTATCAAAACTAGTTAATAAGAATATATACTGGTAAATAAATTACAGTAAATAAATATATTTATACATCACGCTTTTTAATCTTGATCTGAAATACAAATTCACTTTTTCAATAAGCATGCATGTGAGATTGATGAATGAGCGTGTTAATCCTGGTTTTGTGGAGATGCAAGGAGAGATCAAATAATAGGTTCTTCACCATCGATCATAGAATGGATCGATGGTGATCCATTGAGAAGAGACGAGATATGGTTGTAAGGATGCAAAAGGACCATTCATTATCGGATCTGGTAGTTGATCAGTTGTTTTTTTATCCAGAAGAAACATGTTGACTGGAAATCGAGAATATGGTATTGACGGTGTAGAAATCCATTGTAAATATCCATCGCTGTGTAAAAGGATTTGACATCAGAAAAAAAAAATAGATTTGTGTGAAGGATTCACATCCAAGAGAGAAGCTGGCATTCCATTGGATTTGACAGAAACCAACGTGGGGCGTGTTATCACTCCAGGAAACTCCTCTAGGTTGTAGCTCGAGGATGCTTGGTAACTTAAAATATTTTTAGGATTTTCTGATATGGATCAAGTCAGTTGACCTATATAACCTTTCCACTCTCAAGACATGCATAAAACTCACTCGTTTACAAGGCCTTTAGTTGCAATTGCTCAAAAGTTCGACAATAAGGTGTAGGGATGGAGAACTCACTAGGTTGGTAGACTTACATACAAAACACATGCATATAAATGGCTAAATCCTGATGAGGATGGTATTTATAAATCCAATAGCATTAATAAACCAATAGGATGACAACTATCAGCTTTTTTAATCAATATGAAAATGACCTAAATACACATTTAGGCATAAATACAATAAAGAAAGAGATGATGGATGAATAGATCACAACAAAAGAGCTTATGTCATGAATAAGTAAAATGAGAAGCTAGAAAGCATTATTGGCTCATAAATCCCCGAAGTTGAACCTTTATTATAAAATCAATCATGGGCTTTATAGCCTTCTACAAAAATGACAGATCTTGAAACTTCGATTTGTTTTCACAAAAATACTCAGAAGTGAGTTTTTCAGATTAGGGTTTAAAACCCTAGCTAACTATGTGTCTATCTATTTCGAAGATCTAGTTCACTAAGTGAATACTAAATAACTGCAGTAGTCGTCGATAATGACCACTGCTGGTTCAGTGTGAAATTTCCGCTAACAGCCAGTGTCTCGGTGGTTAACTGAAGTGACCTTTCTTGTTTAATCCCCCAGAATTTTCTACGTTGTCACTGCGGTCGCCGATCAGAAGCTCTGACCTTTAACCGGTGGCACCCCAAGCCTCAATGCTGCCACAGTGTCAGCACCTCAAATGACTAATCTTCTCAGCATTGGTGGTCAGAACCCCAAGACTAAACGTATCGGAGCTTTCAACCGCTAGCTTGTCGATGATCGAAAGTTGTACTCACTAATGTGTCGGAACTTCTTATCTGAACGCTACCGTAGTGTCTGTGCCTCAACTGACTAACATCGTGACAGTTTCTTCATCGACAATCAGAAACTCTTTTCTCTAGCCCATTAGCTCTCCAAGCCTGAACGTATCAGCGCTTTCAATCACTAGCTCGTCGACGATCGGAAGCTTTGTCTTCTAGCCCATCAGTGCCCCAAGTCTTAATGCTTCCACTGTTTCGGAGGTGAAACAAACTAATTTTATAAATTTCAGAGGTTAGTAGAAGTTTGAATCGGAGCTTTAGTTCTCTATGTCGCCACTGTTTCGGAGCTTTAAACCACTAGCTTCGCGATCGAAAATCGCAAGCTCTAGCCACTATCCCATCGGCACCTTAGACCGAAACGTTGCCGCAGTGTCAGCATCTCAAACCACTAACATCATGATCGGAACCTCAAACCACTAGACTCTTCATCGACAATCGGAACCTTAGACCACTAATGATCGACGATCAGAACATCAAGCCACTAGCGTGACGAAACTTTTTAAATCTGAGCGCTACTGCTGTTTCGGAGGTGAAATGAACTAATCTTCTCAGCATTGGCGATCGGAACCCCAAACCACTAACTATCGACACTTTAAACCACTAACCATCGGAACTTTAAACCACTAGATTTTCCACAGTGGCGGCGCCGTAGCCGACTAAAACTCCAAAACGTTGGCGTAATAGAGGACTATACCTCCGATCACTGTTTAAAAATGTTCCGATGGTAGTAAAAAATTTAGCAATACGCCTAACCGCCGAAGGGGTTTTCCACCTATTATTTATCTTCCAACTTTCGGTGGCTAATGAGATGTTCTAATCCTCGCCCAAGCCACCGAAAACTACAACTTGTGAAATTTTTACCCAAATGAAAAACAGAGGCTTTCAAACTGTCAGTGATATCCATATCATTCATTGCATGAGTTAAATTCTTCATACTATCAAAATAAATTTAGTTTGGGAGATAACAGGGCGTGTTGGTTCATTGATGTCTTTCATGTTACCACTGTGGCTCAACTAGAAATGTGAAGGCTGAATCTCACTCATTTCTAGTAGATGTGAGCTTCATTCTCTTCTCCTCAATGTGGAGTGGAATTCAATGCCCACTTGTGTAGAATTGAGAACAGAGGGTTCATCCAGGATTATGATGTTGATGGTGCCTATATAGATATGATTTTCTTTATAGGACTGGTATTTTCAGGTAGTTGTTATTGCTGGGTGTTTTACCATTCTGACGCCCTAGTTTAGAATGCCCTCTTGTGTTCTAAAAGCAAATCAGGTTGTTTTGTTAGCTGAGGGTTCTATTGACAGGATCAATGACTCTTCATAGGATCATGAAGCTTTCATATTATAAGATCCATGATTTTTACTGAAAATTTATCTAAGAGATACATCTTATAATAAAAAGTCATTTTTCATAATGCAAAAATGGGAACTATTTTATAAATTAACTTAATTTTTTAAAATTAGTTTTTTATGTTTATTTTAAATATAACATAACTATAATACTTGAAACTTCATTCTCAATAAATTATGACGTGTAGGTTAAAAAAAAGAGGAGTAAAAAAAACTTGATGTGTACATTAAAAAAAAGAGGAGTAAACAAACTTGACGTGTACGTTAAAAAAGAGAGGAGTAAAAACACTTGCGTAATTTTTTTTTTATTTCAATCCAATTTAAAGATATCTTATCAAATAGAATTTCTAATCATTCTGGAGAGTAAAATGTTTTCCAGATGCTCAGATTTTAATCAATTGGATTTACCGCAAAATCATACTTTAATTTTTCTGCTTGAAAGGAGATGCGGGTATCGAACCCCGTACCTCTCGCATGCAAAGAGAGGGCTCTACCATGTGATCTACATCCCCGACTATTCTAAGAGATCTTGGGTTTCCATATCATATCTATATTAATGATTGTTAAATCATTATTGAGAGTCGTGACTTGGCACCAGTCCAATGCTTTCAAATGTTATTGTAATTAGGAATATTGCACCTTTTGCAGACAGAAGTTGTTCCTCTGGTCTAAATGGTTTAGATCCAGAACAAATGAGTGAATGACCAATGATGAAGACCTTCCCTGAATGTCATAGACACCTGGAATGCTGCTTCAATAGTGAACCTGTGTACCTGCAAATAGATCAAACATGCAAACACATGAAAGCTACCAGAAAATCATTTACTTATCCATGTTAGTGACTAAGGAATCTAACAACATGTACATGTGAAATCAAAACAACAGTAATGTGGGACAAAAATCATCTTTGCATTAAAGATGTATGGAGAAGTTTACAACCATTACCTTAGTGTCGACAAGCATCTCCATGAGACAAACACTTCATCCCCATAAGCTCCAACTTTGCTCTCTATGCTCTCCAATGACTTGGGCTAAGTGGTCAATCCAACAGCATAACAATACCTCTATAGTTATCCCCCTCAACTATGGACATGAAATTGTATTTATAAGGATCAATGGATAGGAATAGTTGAGAGAATTGTGGATGAGGTGGCTCCAAGATCCTATGAAGGGGGATCTCGATCTCAACTGACCCACAATGATAAGGATAAGGGAGGACACAAGGATCATGATCTAGAAGCCTCGAGAAACTTCTCTTTTTCCCATTTTACCCAGGGTACCAATTTTCTTCTCTTATGATAGAGAGGTTTAGATGAGAAACACTTATGGACCAAAGACCATAGGCGGTGGCACTGCCATTCTTGAAAACATGATACAGGTGGTGCTGAGCAAGGTGCCGCTCATGGGCCACAAGGAAAGCGTGGTGTTGAGTTCTTTCAAGTAGAATTGACAAATAGAGTAGGTTTCCACTCTAAGTGTTGGGATTAAAGGCAAACATGGAAGTTAAGGGTCTTATCACATGGTGGTGACAGGATTTGGGTATAACAAAATGCCCCCCAAAGCATGAGACTTAGAGGGATACGATAAGCCAGAGCTTTGAGAGAACAAGTTGTCACTCCGAGGTGAAAATGTCAGCTCGGTCGGAGAATGCCGTCCAATAGGCATCTGTAGTACATCAATATTTTTTACTCATAGACACATGTAACCAACTCATGGCTGCAGACCAATACAAGGAAGATCCATGAGAGGAATAAACAAGCATGGCTACTAGAATACAACATAGATCCTTGTGATAGAGGACTCAAACTTGGACATAGCTACCAGACATACAACGTAGATCTATGTCATACAGATGAAAATTTGAGCATAGCCACATCCATACAAATGTGGATCCATGCTAGATATACAAAACTATATCGCAACCTGGGGAAAGAAATGAGCGCTAAACAAATACCCAGGGTCTTGGTCTCGTCTTCCACAAAGTACGATTCTATCCATGTGATTACAATGATCTGAAGTCAAACATGGTAGAAACCACTTGATTACCGGTCAATGATGTGAACCATTAACAAATGCAAGGGAGATCACCATTGATGTCAATTATTCCCAAGGTACCCTAGTACAATCTACTGAGTGTGAATAGATGTCCTGCTGTCAAACACCCAGTCAATTCTATCGATCGAAGGTCAATGATGTGAACCTATGTCAAGAGTGAGAGAATTTGTCATTAAGGCATACAAATCTCAAGGTACTAAGTTTTTGTTTCTAAGACTATTTCCTGGATGATGAGCTGATGTCGATGGGAATAGACTCGTCGAAGGAGGGCCATGATGAGTCCCACATCGACGACATGAAACTCGGAACATAGTTCTAGAATGATGTGAATGTAGTAACCATAATACTGACTCAAAAGTATTGACACAGAGACTGTTTTGACTGCAGAGAAAAAAAATTCTTCAACTTCCCTTTGAACATCGGGTGGCATGACAAAAGACTTGACAGCATGACTAAACCAGACAAACACACAATGTGACAGTGGACAATGCATTCTTTTGAAAGACTCAAAGGAGTGACATGACTCATGAAAGTGGATCATCACGAAGATCAACTTAATACCCAATTGAATGAAATGATATGCAGACAAGTTCCATGTTCAAAGGTAATGACAAACTACTGCCATTTACTTGCAAAAATGATTCCCTTCCCATTTCCCCCATCATGGTTGATGAGTGCCTCTTTTCGGTTTTACGAGTTCAAAGAGGGTAACAAACACTCGGTATAGCTCATCCAAAGACAAGTCCAAACTCATATGTTTTACGAACCTGAGAGAGGAGGGGTTTGTTCCCAAAACAGGTCTCTCAATGTTTAATTTAATGATTCCAATGAAAGACAACTCGGTATCGTTCATGTTTAGAGAGTCTGAATGACCACGGAAGAAGACTCCAAAGGGTCCTTTTTTGTATGATTTAGTCCCTAAGGCCCGAAAAAGTGTAAAATAATACCTTAGGGAACTCTTCCAGTCATGATTGGATGGAGTGTTCCTTTTTCGTAAATAGTCTATCCGAACTGAAAAAGAGATAACCTACCGTCGGAGAGACGACTCTTAAAATTCTTTAATGAGCATGAAGAAGACAAAATCGCTTGACAATCTTTTTGTATTTAAGGAGCCCGAAAAGAGTTTAAAGAAGACTCCATTAGGTCTCTTTTCACAATGAAATATTTTACGAGCCTGAAAAGAATCAGAAATGGACTCGGACCTTTGAGACTAAGTTTCGAGAGCGTGACCAAAGTGTCGCAATAAACACTCAAAGACTTTTTCCATTTTATGGTAGTACAAAAAATTAAAAAACGAACTCCCAAAAATTTACTGCTACTCTTCTTCTATCATGCAATGACTCAAAAACAAGTGTTAAATGCACCAATAATTGACATTAAAGGATTACAAATGATAGATTTTGAGTAATAAATGATTTTAAAACAAAACTATAGTATGCCAAACCAAAAAATGTGTATAAAAGTCATGTAAATAGTGAAAAATCAGAACATTTCACTATTTACCCATAGTCGAGAGAATTTGGAGCACTTTCCTGGCTAGATTTTCAGTCGCTGATATCAGGAGCTTCCACCATCGCATTCGAGCATCGTTAGTTCCAGGTAATAGCCTAGACCCTACTCTTTCATCTTATGTCTTCAATTTTGATTTTTAATGGTGTTTTGAACTTGTATGGCAAGCCCTAAAATCATGGGAGTGGGCACCGCTCTTATCCTTTGCGGGGTAAGCGGTACCTCGCTAGAACCGCACCGAAAACATAGCGCACAGGCGGTGCCACCGCCTGTCCTCAACAGGGCATAGACGATGCCAGACGTGGAGAAGTAAAACTAATCACTCAAGAAAAACTGGCTCATTTCATTTGATTTGGATGATTAAGAATGATTCTAATGAGTCTTGTGATTGTTTTTGGCAGGTTCTTGCTGATAAAAAATGGTCATATGGAAAGAGAGACAGCATGATAATGACGATGCCTTCGCCGAGCGAAATGCGGGTTGTATAGCCGCATTGAGAGACTGTGGAATTTTAAAATTCTTCCACACACCCAGTATGGTATCACATGATTGATTGCTAGAGCATATACTCTGGATGTGGATTCCGGAGCAACAATACTTCGAGGTTGGTGCTCATATTTTGATAGTTGAGGTAGAGGATATCTACTTCCTTACTGGCCTTTCGAGACGGGGTGCTCCCATCTCACTCACTAGTTCCTACGGAGGGGATGTCATTACACAGGAGTTGATAGACCATCACTGTATTCCTGGGACAAGGACATCGGGGAAGAAAATCCCCATAAAAGCAGTGATGGATGGACCTATATGGAATGTATTATTTACCATGCAGAGAGTGGCGGGAAGCTAAGGAGTGCACCAGGCGTCTAGATTAGATATGCCCTATGCCATAGAGGCCATGGCGCCTACAGTCTTTAACTGGGCAGAAGCCCTGCTTCCGATCTTCAAGGATCCACTGACCAAGTGTCGGCAGGGCGAATTGAAGCAATTTGGTTTCAGTTCCATTCTAGCTTGCTTCTTCTTTGAGCGGGTTCCACAGATGAGACCCCAGGTGGTCTTTAAAGAGCTAAGAGCGTGAGACCCTCGCATGCAGAGGTGGGTCCGGATTATGGCCCATACTGGAGCGGGTAGGGGGAAGGTAAAGTTTGGTGACCCGTTCTTTCAATGGTTGAGAGATCAGATCCTCATGGTGGAGGATTATGCATATGCAGGAACTGACTTCAGCAGTGACCCTGACCTACTGCTCCCACCTGGCGAACAGTGGGGTGACATCGATAAGAAGCAAAAAACCCTAAAATGGAAATAGTGTTTTTATGTTTTTGGTGTTTTATATTTTTTATGTTAAGTAACGAGACTTGAATATTTTTATGTAGATATCGGAGCAGCATGACCTGGGGGAGCCTCCCCATTGGATAGACAAGCCGGAGCCCGTTTCGTACCGTGGAGTGATGATGTGATCGAGGAGTTAGAGGAAAACCTGTAGAGATTGACCCTAGACATCACTGATGCTTCCATTGATGACCTGCCTCTGAGGTATCAAAGACCTACAACAGGAGTATCGGGTTGGTTTAGGATACTGCTACATAGAGTAGCCCGGGAAGTGATGTGCTACCACGAGCATCACTAGACGATGTGTGCATGATGTATCCACTGAAAGCTGATAGCTTCAAGATTTTGTATGGTGGTTTTTACCTGAAAGCCTGCATGCTTCAGATGAGGTCTCGTGACCTATTTTTTGTAAAACATGTTCATATATATATATATATATATATATATACAGACTTTTACCTGGTGTTTATATGTCTCAAATGGAGAATGTATTTTACATGAGTTTTATGTGTCTTTAATTGTTTATTTACAATGAACCATGTTTGTTTTTAATGTCATGAATGGGAAATATGCCAATTTAGGATGTAATTAGCTAATGAGTCAGCAACTACATTATGTTCCCTAGGGATATGCCTATAGGTGATAGTTTCAAATGACCTTTCTAACAAGCGTATCCTCCGAAAGAGGCAGAGAAGCACAAGATTCCTAATGGTATAAACATGGTTTATATGAAAAACCACGAGTTGAGAGTCCATCAAGACTACCAAGTTGCGAACATCTTGGGAGGCGGATTCAGTCAGAAGACCTATGACTGCTCGATACTTGACGATGTTGTTGGTAGCGAGACCAATACAAACCGCTCTTGAACTAACCAAATCGTAAGGTGGTGAATAGAGAATCCAAGCAGATGAGGCAATATTCAAGGTGTGGCGGCAAGAACCATCAACAAAGCCGTCAAAATGGCATCTGCTTTGCATGACCAAAACATGGTATAAACAGATACAGACACTAAACTCAAAACCATATTGAAAATACTTAAAGCACACTGAAAGTCAAGCAATTTACATATATACAAGATATTATCCGAGAGAGATCTAGGAATAGTACCTCTTCGAGTACAACCCATTGCGAGGTTTCCCTAAAGGGATTCCATCGTAGTCTACGAGCTCATAGGCCCCTTTCTCTAAAACTTTAGAAATAATGAAAGGACCGTACCACATGGATTCGAACTTTCCTTTCCCTAGTTTGTCATATCTCTGATCGTAAGTCAAAACTAGGTCACCCTCGTTAAAGGCACGAGGTTGGACAAATTTATCATACTGTGCCTTGACACGTTTCTTGTGTGCCTCATTAGCCAAGGCAACATCTCTCCTAGTTTCGTCAAGGTTGTTCAGGTACAAAAATCTCTCTTCCTCTGTGGAAGTTTCTGGGAGAAGTTCGACGGAAAGTTTCAAGGATGGAATCTGACATTGAATCAGCAAGACAGCTTCGAGTCCATAGACAAGCTGGAAAGGTGTGAAACCAATAGCTGTTTTCACCGAAGTCATGTAAGCCCAAAGAGTGAAGAAAAGGATATGGTGCTAGTTGGATTTATGGTCTCCAACCATCCAATGAAGCATAGTTTTCAAAACATTGTTAATGGCCTCTACCTGACCATTAGCTTGCGGATAATAGGGCGTAGAGTTTTCATGGCGAAAACCTAGCTTGGCACTTAGTTCCTCCATCATTTGATTATGGAAATGTGATTCGTGATCAGTAACTATGGACTGCGAGACTCCAAATCTAGCCATGACATGATTGAACGGGAAGAGATCGACAGTCTTACCATCTTCCACATATGTAGGCATGGCCTCAACCCACTTTGTAAAATATTCAATGGCTTCGATGATGTAACCATACCCCCGGCTGAGGTAGGATTACAATGCATATAATCAATCCCCCATTTGGAAAATGGGCCAACGACAATGACGGGGTGTAACGAAGCAGGATAAGTGTGCTTTTTCAAATAAAAATGTTGACAAGGTGGGCATTTCTTGATAGCCTCCTGACAGTGTTTAAAGACTAAAGGCCAGAAATAGCCAGTGCAAAGGATTTTCAGTGCTATAGCCATCCCAAATAAATGACTGCCACATGATCTAGAGTGGAAATAATTCAATACTTGTTCAGCTTCCTCATGGGTGAGGCATCGCCAGAGAATAGAATCGATCCCACGTCTATACAAGGTGTCATTCAAGATGAGGTAGTATTTTGCGTGGTGATGGATACGGTGGCGATTTTCATAGGATAGATTTGGCTGAAATATTTGTGTTTGGAGATAAATAAGCAAATATCCATACCATGGGTCAATAGTGCTTATCAGGAACAAGAATTCATCCGGAAATGAATCACTAGGCTCAGATTCCATCGAAGCAAAGGGAAGATCACACATGAGCTCAGCAAATACCAAGGATTTGTTTGATGTGGCTTAGGCAAATTCCAGATCAAACTATTGTAGTGTGACTATCCATCGGGAGTACTTGCCCCTGAGCACCTGACGAGTCAGTATATAATACATAGTGTTATGGTCTGTCAATACAGTGGTTGTGCGGAGGAAAATGTAGTGACGAAATTTTTGAACGGCAATGACTATGGCCAATGCTAATTTCTCCACATGTGAATATCAAGTTTCAGAATCCATAAGATTCTTACTAGCATAGTAAATCACATGCTTCGGACCATTGAGATTTTCCTGCACCAAAACCATAGCAATGGTAGTAGTGGAGGTAGCAATATATAAGAGAAAATCCTTTGAATAATATGGGGGGTGTATCACGGGTGAATGAGTCAGAGCGTGTTTGAGATTATCAAAGGTGCGTTGGGCTTGGTCATCCCAAAAGAACGGAGTGTCCTTCTTAAGGAGACGCATATAACTGTGTGTTTTCTCTGCAAAATTGCACACAAAACGACACAGAAAGTTTTCCTTCCCGTGCAAATTTTCAAGTTCAAGAAGATTGGTTGGGGCTGGCAGAGCTAAAATGGTATCAATTTTCAATGGGTCTATCCGGATGCCATCCTTAGAGACCACTAAACCTAACAGGCATCCCGTCTCAATGCAGAAAACACATTTATGCGGATTGATTCATATATTATAATGACGACATCTCAGGAAAATGTCTCTAAGATGACCAGGGTGGTCCTCCCGTCGCTGTGAATGAACATGGAGTTTGTCAAGGTACGGTTCAACAATATGTTTAATATCGTGAAACACATAGGACATCGCACGCTGGAAAGTGGCTCTAGCATTTTTAAGCCAAATGGTAACTTCCTATATGCAAAGGTACCCCATGGGCAAATGAATGCTATCTTGTGCTGATCGGTGAGTAATATCTCAATCTGATTATAGCTAGAAAATCCATCCATGAATGAGAAGATGACACTTCTGGCACAGTTGTCGATAATATGATCGATATGCGGAGTAGGAAAGTTGTCCTTGGGACAAGCTTTATTCAAGTCTCTAAAATCGATACAGACTCTAATGGTGCCCTACTTTTTATTGATAGGGACAACGCTCAATACCCATTCCATCAGGGGTACGGGATAAATAAACCCAGCTTTGAGAAGTTTCTCTATTTCAGCTTTAATAGTTGCGATCTTCTGTGGATGGAATTGCCTTAGTTTTTTCTTAACAGGTTTAGCTGTGGGATAGGTTTTATTTTCATGGACCACAATGGATGGGTCTATCCCCGACATTTCTTCATAAGACTAGGCAAAAATATCACAGAATTCTTTGAAAAGTGCCTTGTATGCTTCAGATTCATCTGCCGAGCAGTTCTTCCCAACATGAACATGCTCGATGGTACCAAGCTTGGATGATATGTCAATAGGATTTTTCTAAGTAATGTTGCATAGGTTTCCTTCAGAATCCGTGTCTTGCAACAATATAGGATTTTGAGGTGTGTTGACAATGTCAGTGGAAAACAGGGATGCAAAGTCATGGTCTACCGAACTGGTGTTGGGGAGGAACGAGGATCTATGATGGTGATCCTCCCAAATAGAATCATTCATATTCATGATCTCCATAATGGACTCATCAGAAGGAAAAGTCTCAGAGAGATAATCCAGAATAGGAAGAGATGGTTCTAACCAGTAGGGTAGGTGGTAAGGATCTGAAGCCACTAGATGAAGTTCATCAGTGTGATCCTCGGAGAGGTTTTGAATGATGTTGTACATTTCTTCATGCAGACTCAATGAGGTGGACTCAAAAATTTGTCTTCCCTTGAGCTCAGAATCAAATGACACAATCATATTTACTATCGCTGTGTCTATGTTAGGAGGAGTGGATGGAAAAATCCCCATAAGGGATGAATCCTTCAACATGCCTACCCCAATCAATTGGTAAGTAGGAGGGGACTAGCCTAACATAGGGATGTTATTAGCTGTAGAGGTAGTAACATCTGGCGTATAGAAATCAAGCTGATCAATGGTGATAATTCTCCCTAGATGTGGAAATTGGACTGTTCGAAATACCGTCGAAGCGACAACAGTCATGGTGTAAAACAAATTTCTTCCTAGAAGGAGGTTGTAATCTAATGGGGCGTCTACTACTTCTACTTTAATTGAAATACTTTTTCCCCCAAGCTCGATTGCAAGGGCTGATATGAGACCATGGGGTTGGAAACCTCATCCATCAAAGGCTTTCAGAGTCGTAGGTGATGTTACAATCTCGAGAGAGCCGATAGCTTTCCAACAAGATAGGGACAAAACCGAAGTTGAAGCTCCTTCGTCTAAGACAGTCCTAAAGACCTTCTTTCCAACTACTTTCATGATGATTTGGAAAACAAGTTTGTGAGGTAGTCTAGGCTTATAGTTATCGACATTGAAATGAATCAAATTAGTATTGTCCATGTCTAAATATCCTAACATAGTTAACAGGTTTTTTGCTGTGTAGGACAACTTTGGAGCACTTTCAAGGTAGACATTGCACAGGGCGCCTGAGCGAGATCTTCAACTACATTATAAAATTGAGCAGCTCGGGAATTAGGGTTAAAAAAACCTTCCTAAGAGTACTCTTGGGTGGACGCAAAACCATGTCAAGAGTAGGCTTCTCGATGGTTAGGGGGACAACAGACGAGGAGTTGGGAGAACTAGTAGAGGGATCTTTCCATAAAGAAGAATTGTCTTCTTTCTTGTCTGCGGGTTTGTCGTAAATATAACTTCGAGTTTGCAAACTAATGGTATCCGAGGACATCATGCGAATTTCCTCTGATGAACTAGAGTTTCCCTAATTAGACATGTGGTCTATCAATTGTTGTTGAGAGCGAAAAGGATCCATGAGAACTGTGGGTACGGGATTTGTTTTCAAAATTTGGGTGATTTCGTCCTGGCGGGGATACTCTTTTGTGAAATGGTCACCTCCTCATAGCATACATGGATATTTTTCTTTTCTTTTCCCTTTATCGTTATCATTGGTGGTTGGTTTTGGATTCTCCTATTGGTTTCCAGGTTTTTTGTTTTTACTTTTGCCTTTCTTTTTATTATTGCCGGAGGTTTGAATACTCTGAATAGAATTGACCTCGATGAAAACCTTAGGATTCGAAGGAGTAGGGGTGGAAGTTTGGGGTTGCTTGGCAGGTTTTACTGTTGACAGGGACTGGATTGAACCAACAATCCCATCAATAGGGACTTCTACTGGTGGCTTTGCAGGATTGGTGCTTGGGCGAGGAGCTTGAGGAATCAAGTCATACAAAGTTCTGGATTGGGAATAGACCAAGTTCAAATATTGGGCTCGACTAATGGCTTTCTCTTCAGTAACAGCACCGCCCATAGCCACATATCGAGTAATCAGAGGAAATAAAGATTTAGTAAAACAATCAGCTAATAATTGATCTATAATAAGAGCCTTAATAAGTCTTCTCTGCCTTCTCCACTCATGGATATGATCGGATATGTGGGTGGAGTTGTTTTGTCGCAGAGAAGTTAAGAGATCAGTACCCATTTCATAACAGATAGGAAGCTAAAAGTGCATAAGAAATATAATTTCCAATGAGCTAAAATCCACAAACGAATGTTGTATAAGTTCAATGTACCATTTCGTGGCTGTACCGGTTAAATTTGACCGAAAGAGTCTTAAATGAATTGAATCATCCATAAGGGAGTTTGAAGAAAACCACAGATGGAATGTCATGACATGGTTTTTCAGATCGTCTCCCTGCTTCCCATCGAAATTTGGAATGTCCGATGGTAAATTTACCGGAATGGGAGGCCACGAGGGGTTATGTCGAATGGGGTCATTAATCAACTTGGACAAATTAGGAAAGTCCAAAGTTCCTAGGAAGGGTAACTGGCGATTAGGTTTCACATACTGGTAATATTGATATGATATATAAGTACCAATAGGACCGTAAGTAGACTAATAGATAGGTTGTTGTGACAAAGAACTACCGAAAAATCCACCCTCTGGGGGTTTATTTTTGGGATCAGGACCACCAGGGCCTCTAGGAGGAGGACCACTAGGGCCTTTGGGACCACTAGGACCATTGGGACCACCAGGAGGTGTACCACCAGGCCCTCTGGGACCTCTAGGAGGTAAACCTCCAGAGCCTCCGGAACCACTAGGAGAAGGGCCACCAGAACTTCTAGGGACATTAGGAGGGACGCCACTAGGCCCCCCAGGGCCACCAAGACCATTAGGACCATAAGGAGGAAAGCCACTAGGTCTTCCAAGACCATCAGGCCCTCCAGGGGGAGGACCTCCATAAGGCGGTCCTCCGGCACCTCCCGCAGTATGTATAGGTATCCCCCCCATAGCTGGCATGTAGGACCAACTAGGTTGCCCCCATGGTGTGAAAGTATTACTAGGATATGGAATTCCAGCATAAGGAATTCCTGTAGGGTTGGGTGGATAGTTAATGTTTCCTACAGGTACTTGATTTGATGTATAACCATAAACCCAAGAGGTTTGATTGGTTACAGGTTGTGCCCCCAAGGGATGACCTGAACTAGATGGGGGGTTAACCACATTAGTGTGGGTGGGAGGGACACAAACTGTAGATTTCTCTATACCAGAGGTCTGTCCTTGACTAGGTACAATTCCGATGCCAGATAACGTAGGTCGTGTCGGGGGTTTCCCCCCAGCACTAGAAGGTAATGACGAAACATGAATTGAATGTTGAGCCCCAGGTGCAGAAGACCTGGGAGGATTGGGAATAGACATAATATGGGAGGTGGTGGGGTTGGTAGTTTGACCTGGGTTATGTGGAGTCACTGTGCGATCTAGAATCGGTTCAATGGGTCTCATAGAATCGGCAAGTGAACGATATCCCACAGGAACAACTGTGGAACGAGATAGTGGTGTGCCCAATATGTCATCTATTTTCTTTTCAATCTCATGTGCACGCAGAATAGCTGCCTGGTATTTTCTATGTTCTTATTCATCTGGAGAAACTTCTTCAGAAAAGTTTAAATGGGTGCCAAATGAAGCAATGGATTGTCCTATAGAGGTATCCAAAATGGATCATTGGGACCATAATCCGGATGGTAGTATCATCAACATGACCTTCTGTTGAGGCCTGGAAATTCGCAGGCAACAACAGCAAGGGATTCTCCCCAGTCAACGTTCCCAACTAGCCCGTGACTATTTGGTGTAGGGAATCCGTCCGGTTTGTGGTCCGGCTACCGTAGGTCAAGTAACAAAAAAAAAGGGTTTTACCGGTTGCGGCCTGGTCCACCATATATATTTTTGTATTTTTTGACTTAAGTATGATATGCAAGTGCCTATTTAACATGTAGATTGACGTAGAATACGAGGAGCGGTCACAATGTGATGCGCAGA
>LPNX010747748.1:1053230-1072405 GCA_001517045.1 Pseudotsuga menziesii | reverse complement strand
GTTCAAAGAGTTAGAACGGTCTCACAGTTAATGGACACAAAGCTGAAAACGAAATAGTTCCTCTTCAACAAATCCATAGCACAACATTTGAATATTCCAACAAGCTTTCTCCAACAGGAAAACTGTAATTATCTATTTCAAAAGGAAATATTCTTCTTACAATATGTCTTCACAAATCTAACTGGGAAAAATTCCCTTCTAAGTTCTACTTTCAAATATTTAAACTACCACTGCAGACCCCTTGGGCTGCCCTCGCAAACGTATGACCTTTCGGTCCCTCAAAACGCTTCATCTTCCCATTTTATTTTCTATGCGCCTTCATGATCTGATTAGTAACTGACAGATCTTTCAGGTTTATGCCTTTGTCGCCATTCACTTTGTCTTTTCCTTCGTTTGTCCCGCTTGCGATCCTGATGGTTTTGGCTCTACTTTTACCAAATTGCCCATCTCCCTCTGAGCTGCAGTAGTTTGACCATTCTCCGGAAACCACCTGCAATCAAACGACATGCATCATTCATTGGAATCACATTCAAATCATATCAACAGAAAAGGCTAAGCATTAAGAGAGACCATGCACAGTATTACTGCCACAAAGCTTAACCAACGCTGGCACTACTACTTCGTCTACCCACGGGTTCGCAAGAAAACATCAACGACAAGAACAGAGAACTCATCGGATGCTCAGGGCGCTGGAATCGAAAGCTAAAAGCTCTGCCCCAGCCGCAACGACAGAAGCAAGAAAAAAGAAAAATAAAAAGTTAAGGATATGTGACCCGCGGGCGGGAAAACTCTCAATCGGAAGTCGGAGGATATTTACACTTCGGGTGCTTAACTGCTTTGGGAGCCGCAACAACGGAAGCAACAAAGGTTACAGACATGCGACTATCATCGGAGGGCGGAGTGCTTTATATTGGAGGTCGGAAGCATAACTCCTTCCGCAACGTCGAAGGACCAAAACGCTAACCTATCCATAGGGATAACCGAGAAAACAACAATAACACGTCGGAGCTTTAAAACATCAGAGCGGAAAGCGGAACAGGAGCCACAACGACGGAGACACAAAGGACAAGTCATCCCACCATAGGCAAAGTCTTTATCGGGGGAGAAACCATTAACCGATCGGAAGGGTTATCGCTTTCGCAGCTGCAATGGCGGAAGAACAAAGGATAAAACGACTCGCGACAGGATAAAACGACCCGTGACACAAGGTCCGAATCGGAAGAGAAACGAATAAGAGATCAGGAATATTAGTGCCTCTTGCAGCCGCAACGGTGGAAGAACAAAGGATAAATAATTCCGTGACGTCAGGGTTTAAAACGATTCAAATGGCCGGAATGATAGAGCTTTTCATAGCCGCAACGGCGGAAACCCCATAACTCAAGGATCGACAAAAATAAAATAGCGGGGCTGCGACTTCAAACAATAATCGAGAGAGCTAGCAATTCGCCGTCTGCAACTGCGGAGGAAGAAGTAATAAAGGTTCCGATGCAAAACCAAAAAACAACCAATGTGAAAACCAACGTATTGGAAAGGAAATCGAAGTCAAGACTTGTTATTTCTCCGCAACGGCGGGAGTACCAACCAAATAAATTTCCGATTCAAGCATGCTGAAAACGCATTTAAAAGCAACGATGAAGTTTGATCAAACATTGGATTTTTTCAAGCGTTAGAAGAAAAATTGAAGCAAGTGGTAGATCAATCCAATCATAAGAAAAGTCTTTCTGAAAAATCATTAGATTAAATCAAAGAAGAAAATCAAACTAATCCAAGCAAAGGAGGGTCCTAATTTTTTTTTGGAATTTTGGGAAAATGTTGCAGCTGCAACACCTTCTATGGGAGAATGGAATGAAGTATTACCCCGAGAAGGTTGTTGAACCAAGGGAGGCGAGTGTGAAGGATATGGTCCTCTGCTTTCTGCAACCACATTATCTCCCACTTGGGAGGTGGTAGCAGCTCCTTGGTCAATAGCTTCCATTGGATTTTCTCTTGAAATAGGAATAAAATCAGGTGGCAAGCCCCATACTCTTATGGATTTTCTTAGCTCAGCCAATTTGTACAGCTCCTATCTAACCTAGGGTCTCAAAAACTAGAAAACACACCAAAAATTTCCCTACTCAAGTTATAGGCCAAACAAGCAAACTTAAATGACAGGAGGAGTTCAGATAGTCAGGTCTCTCACCAAGAATGTCAAGAAGGTGCCACTTGCAATATACATCAAGGGTACGTGCATAGTAATCTCCCCGAATGTTGTTTTTGGTGTATGGCTCCAAGAAATATGGCCAAAGGGATTTTCTCAGATTGATAAGGTACCCTACTGGGGTCTCCCGATATATGGAAGGTACGTGGGAGCTCAAATCGGTAGTAGTGTTGTCTAATGCATAACCGTTCACAAGGGGCCTTCTGATATACAATCGAGTACGTGAAGTACCTTTCTATATACCTCAAGGGTACGTGAAAGGGCGTTTGATATACCGATAGTACATGGAATAACCGCGTGAGTCCCGAGATGTAATGTGGACGAGTAACGACATCTCCTACGCTTAGAGATGCCCAAACACGTCTCTAACCTATCACTCAAATTGCTATGTAAATTTTAACCTGTAACTACCGTTAATTTTAAAGTGGACGGTTAGGTGAATGCATGGAATTTTGACAGAAAAAGTAAAACCATGTAGTATGCATATGCAAATATTTCACTTTACTGATCGTGGTATGCCTACCTATGGGAGGGAAAGAGAGTATTTTCTTTTGTTTTAAAACCAAAAATTTCCAAACAATAGTCTTGAACAAATCAAAATCAAAGACAAGCAACACTTTCCAAACTCATTTCTCTTTTCTGAAAGCAATCAAAATGGGAAGAGTCTCTTTTCATAAAAGAAAAACAAGAAGCACACTATATGCATATGCACCCTATTTTTCGATTTTTCTTAAAACATAGATAGATCTAACTTAAAACTACAATATTTTTTATTTTTGATGAGATAGTACTAATGCAAAAGAGACAAAAGAATACATAGAACTTGAAAGCTTGTGTGGCTGATCAGAGATCCAATGTCTTATGCTCACTAATGATAATGACCTAATCTCAGTAAAAATATATATATATATTTTTAACAAGCAAAAAGAAGTCCTCTATGGAAACAAAAAATGAAATCAAGATGCTAATCAAATGGTCTTTCTTTCAGTCTTTATAACAGAAATGAAAAGAGAGCTCACTACAACCTAAGCTTTTCAAAAAAGAATTCATTTCACAATCACAACCAACAAGCACTGAAGAAAATCAATAATCAACAAGCCTAATCTAGATTTCGAACTCTTCAATCAAACCAATCTTTTACCATAGAATTTCAAACCATGAGCATTCAGATTCTAACACACAATCCTGACAATGCATGGCTGAAAGCAAACAAACTCAAATTTTTGCAAAAAATGAGAAAAAAATAGTCTTCGAACAAGGCGTACCTGGCACCGCGCTGGAGGGGTCTTGACAGAGCAGTTCTGGACGGGCACCACTTCTGGATAACGGACTCGGGCGGTGGAATTGTGTACTGCTAACAGAGTTCAGGTGGTGGCACCTCTTGTTTCCAACAACGCATAAGCGGTTCCCTTAATATATCCAAAACACAAAGGAGAACAAAAGATCAAGTTAGAAATTGATCAGATCAAGGCAAAAACTGATGGATTGACAATAAAAAGAGCATAAAATGTCGAAATAATTCAGATCTGAACAGATCTGAAAGTTTCAAACCAAAATTCATTGAGTCAAATGGCAGATCTGACTAAAGAGAGTTGGATATGGAGCCTGGATTCGGACAAGAGTTCAAGAACTAAGGAATATCAGATAAACTAGGATATGCACTGCTCCCCAGTAGAGTCACCAGATTTGTAATTAGAAATATTGCACCTTATGCGGACAGAAGCTGTTCCTCTGGTCTGAATGGTTCAGATCCAGAACAAATGAGTGAACGACAAAGGATGAAGACCTTCCTTGAATGTCGTAGACACCTGGAATGCTGCTTCGATAATGAACCTTTGTACCTACAAATAGATCAAACATGCAAACACACCAAAGCTTCCAGAAAATCATCTACTTATCCATGTTAGTGACTAAGGAATCTAACAACATGTACATGTGAAATCAAAACAACAGTAATGTGGGACGAAAATCATCTTTGCATTAAAGATGTATGGAGAAGCTTACAACCATTTCCTTAGTTTCAAAAAGCATCTCCACGAGACAAACACTTCATCCCCATAAGCTCCAACGTTTCTCTCTATGCTCTCCAATGACTTGGGCTAAGTGGTCAATCCAATAGCATAACAATACCTCTATAGTTCTCCCCCTCAACTATGGACATGAGCTTGTATTTATAAGGCTCAATGGATAGGAATAGTTGAGAGAATTGTGGATGAGGTGGCTCCAAGATCCTATGATGGGGGATCTCGGGCTCAACTGACCCACAATGATAGGGATAAGGGAGGACACGAGGCTCATGATCTAGAAGCCTCAAGAAACTTCTTGTTTTCCCATTTTACCTAGGGTACCACTTTTCTTCTCTTATGACAGAGTGGCTTAGATGAGAAATGCTTATGGACCAAAGACCATAGGCGATGGCACCACTTCTTGAAAATAGGATACAGGCGGTGTTGAGCAAGGAACCACTCATGGGCCACAAGGAAAGCATGGTGCTAAGTTTTTTCAAGTAGAATTGACAAACAGAGTAGGTTTCCACTCTAAGTGCTGGGATTAAGGGCAAACATGGAAGTTAAGGGTCTTATCACATGGTGGTGATAGGATTTGGGTATAACAGTTACATGGAAACATAAATGAAATAAAGTTAAAATTAAACCATATTTAGAATTTCCAAATAAAGATTTGCATTGACTGACTGAAGGTTGGCGATGTTTCTTGAAGGGCTGTGTGGCGGTGAAGGAGAAGATCGACAACATTTCTGTAGGCCACGTGGTGGTGAAGGAGAAGACAGTAAACTTCCAGCGTTTCTGTAGGTGGATGTTTCAAAGGGCTACGTGTCGGTGAAGAAGAATACCGACACCATTTTTGTACGGGTGAATTTAAGGCGACTAGCTCCTCATTAACTATCCACGGACAACAAAAGATGGAGTAGAGCCGTCCCTTAAATAACACCTTCGGTGTAATAAGTGGAATTTGTTTGTGACAAATGAATTTAAAACTAAAAGAAAGAGTGAGGGCGTATTTTTCAGATTTTATAAAAATGTAAAACTATAATTATAAAATTATAAATAAACCAGCATAGGATTACATTTGAGTTATAAACTTACTCAAACTTTGTTGGTTCAAGATGAAAAACTGAAGAATTTTAAAGCAATCATTTTTCACAGGTTCAAGATGAAAAATTGAAGAATGTTAAATATTTTTTTATGACTAGTTTGTCATCCATTATCTATTATGTAAAATCAACTACTCCCATTAAAGGAATTGTGCTTTACTTATGATTCCATTAATGGGTGGTGTTTTTTTTATATATAATAATTTAGGTTTTTTCCTTATAACCAACTCTACAATACCCTCTCAATATTTTACAATAACATTGATTCAACTTACCATTTTATATCCTTTACCTCACAATAATTTATAATAACACTTCTTTACTCGACCTCTTTCCTTGCAAACCATTCTCTACAATACCATAGCAATATTTTACACTAATAGTGATCTACCATACCACTTTCATCATAAACAAATCTCTACATGACCATTTCCATGTACCCCTTAGGGTTTTCAAAGTGAGGTATAATGACATTGTTTTTAATATTTAACTTGGATATGAGAAAGAGAGAATTAAAAAAAATACATACACAGTATTGTGATTGATTTTGTTAAACATTTACAAATAAAACTTCAAATCTTATAATAATGACCATCCCAAAAACTTAAAAATCATGTGACTAAAGCGAAATCCATTTTCTCTAATAAGAATTGATATAAGTTTTGAAAGTCTATTCATGGTGGCATATTTTGGGATTAAAAAGGAAAATACCTGCTCATGAGAAGGTTGAGATATGAGATTCCTTGAAAAATAAATATATGGGTTTCCTGGAAAATGAAAATAGTTTCTCATGAGAAGGTTGAGATGTGAGTTTCCAAAAAACAACTTCAATGTTTCCACACAGTTTATAAATTATTTGAAAATAAGGGGGGCACACTTACATTTTCTAAATAAATTTAGAGGTAGAAAACTTATTTAAATCTCGATAGAGATTCCATTCCTTTCCAGGTGGAGAGGTTTGGTAGCACTAGTCATATTACACCTTCCATCCCTGCGGTGGAGGTTTCTTCACACATGCATCCTAGGCCTATCCCTGATGTTCCCATTTATGGACCTGATCCTAGACATGTCAATATTGGGGTCACAAGTTATATCCTGTAGAAGGAGCAAGTCGACGAAGTCAACTTGAACAAAGACCGACTTAGTCGATCAGCCGACTAAGTTGATGTCTCGACCAAGTCGGACGGCCGACTAAACTAGTTAATTAAGTCGGCTAACTAACAGTCATGTCGGTTCACCGAACCAACAGGTAGTTATGTTGTAACTGTTTCCAAATTGTATATATTAGGCTGTTGAGCCAGGCAAAGAACTCAGTTCAATTCTGTGCCTTGTATGAACTCATTATGATAATATAATCTATTCCATTATATCTGTTCTTATCTCTTGTCTCTGTTTATATTTATGTATGTTTTAGTATGTATTATTGGTAACCTTATGTGATCTGTGAGATTACAACATTGGTTCCGTTGCCGGTAGTACATGCCTAAGATATATGCTCACATATGATACCAGAGCAGGAGATCAAGGACTGGTGGGACCGTAAAGTTGCGAACTACTTGCAAAATTACGTACGACGAAATAGATTAATAGTCGCAGAAGCCAAGGCAAGATTTTTCACAGAGACGCATGAGAAGTTTGTCGAATCAGTGCCACAACTGTTGAAGCAGCTTCTGTATGAGAAGACCGGACGCGACTAAAGAACAGCAGTTGCTAGACAAACTATTCCGAGGGGGACGTACAAATATGTCGGCATGGTTTGAGAAAATCGCCGACAAATTCTGTGAGGAGTGAGCGATCGAAGACAGGATGTCAGTGGAAACTGCCAAAGCACAATTCTACACAGACTTCACCGACCAATTCTTGTGCACCTTGTCGACCTTGCTGTTCAAATTCCTGACAGAGAAAGGAGCAGGTCACATCGGCGAACCTATACCACCACTGTGCGAACAGCCACCAAACACCAACTGGGCAGAAAAGCAGAGGAAGTGGGAGAAGTTTATTGCAGAAAGGGAGTGGGAATACTTCCTGAGCAAGTGATTAGAACTATCCAAGCTTTCTAAAAAGCATCGGGTAGGATATGGGGGGGTAGCTGGTCATGTGTCGAAGGTAGAGTATAATGGATCTAGGTCGACCTAGAGCCGATAGGTGGCACCAGTAATGAAAAGTCGACCGAAGGTAAATCGACGGTATAGTATTGTAGGTCAGTATGTCGGAAATTAAGAAAATCGAAAGGGATGAAAGACAGCAGCGAAGGGAAGCCAGACGAGAAAGAGCAGCAGAGATGCATCAAAGACAAAAACCTAGGGAGACCGATCGGGACGAGATTCCGCCAGAGTCAGGTCATGACCGACACGGAGAGGGCGTAGACGAAGAGGCGGCCCCTAAGGAAGAAGAAGTGTGGATAGAGCAGCCTGAAGCTCTCCAAATAACTGTCCCCAGCCAAGGAGTAACCCTTTCCCCAGTAAATCCGCATACCACAATACAGACTATTATTGAAGATGACCTCCGACTGCGAGCTGGTGACATTACTATCTGGAGCTGACTAGGTGATGAACCATTCCCGGGATGACATCTTGTTATACGTCAACCGCTCGACGAAAATTGGGTGACCTTTCAAATGGCACCATCCTTTCTGAGTATCCACTTGCTCTTACCGACACATGAAGGAGCACCCCCCCTGCCACATACAGCTTTCGAAGAAATCCAAGATTCAAACCTGAGCTCGCAAAGTTCCAGTGGACCATCGACAATACAAATCCACAACAATCCACTGTACGATGCAAAATCAACCACCGACGGAGGAACAAGTTTCGTTGACCAAAACTCCTCAGGCTCGACTATATCAATGACCCCACCTCTTTCACCACCACCCACACCCCCACCTCCATCGCCGTCAGATAGCAGTGACAGTGACTCAGACATGGGTCACAAAACTGCCCACATTCCTCTCTATGAGGGGGATGAAGACCCCAGATGACATTGGTTCATCTGCGAGTCCATCTGGGATGCAAACCAGGTGAAGGAAGAAGACCGACAGATGGATCAGTTCGCAGGAGCCTTACGGAAAAGGGCTCTGACCTGGTATATGACCTTTTCAGAATGGAAACCTAGAGCAATGAAAGCTTAAATTAAAGCACAGTTCTTATCCTTTTTCAAGACCCCAGACGCTAAGCACTTGGCTGCTAAAAATCTCAAGACAATGCAGCAAAAGCCAGGGGAAACTGTCCGTGATTATGACAAACGCTGGAAGGACCTGTTGAGTCAATTAGATTATGTTATTGATGAACAATTGCTAATTCAATGGTTTCTTGCAGGCTTATCACAAAAAATTCACCGACACGTCAGTCTGGAAACCTTCAAGACATATCAAGATGCGCTGACTAAAGCTCTGTAGGTGGAAATGGACGAAGATATACCTGCCTATCCAACGGACCACAGGATAGAAGAACAGCTGGAAAGTGTACAGAAGTCCTTGAAGGAATTGTCCCTCAAAAATCAAGAAATCTGGTGTACCAAATGTTCGACGGATGGACACTCGAAAGACAATTGTCGAACTGACTACAGCCGACAAGATGTCCGATTTGTGCAAACTAAAGTCTTTTGCGACATTTTCCAGGAGACAGGAGATCATTCCACGAAGGAATGTGCGTTTAACATGAAGAATGCAAAAGCTTCTTGGTGCGCCATTTGCGAGACAAAAAGTCACAATACGGCCGACTGTCAACTCAACCTAAAAAACAGACAGAACTATCAGGCCGTCTACCAGATGAATGTAGTGGCGCAGAGCAATGAGAAAAATAATACCAACAACCAGAACGGGCAAGGACACGATGGCCAATGATATGAACGTCGGTATGACAATCGACGACAGAGATATGAAGGAAGAGGTCGATTCGTCGGGAATCGTGATATACAAACTCGTCGACCCACACAATGCGTCATCTGCTATAAAGAAGGGCACAGATGTGCAGACTGTCCATACAAGGACAGAACTGACCTTAAATTATGTACGCATTGCGGGGTAGGCGATCACTCGCTGGAGGATTGTCCTACCATGTTAGAAAAGATCAATAATAAAAATAATGTTAATGTTTTGTCTTGTGTACAAAAGCATGATATATTAACTACTAAAAATATGCATATTGTCACTCGTCAAAGCACAAAAACAGGGCCTGATAACCCACAAATTAGTAAAATTAAAAACACAAATGGTTATCCGGATCCCCTGAAGGAAAAAAAAACTTATCAAGAAGCCACACACATATTTTAAGACATTGCTCAGCCCGAAGACAGTCTTACCAGTCGACTTAGCATGACACAACAATTAACTCATCTCATCCAAATAGACAAATCAGTTTCCCAATTCATTGACTTATTGCACACACTAAAAGACACCACAAGGGAAAAACAAACTAAAAACATTTGTAGCTTAAACCAAAAGGATAAAAATGATGTCGACCCACTTTTCGACCTAGAAATCGAAGGATACCATGTCCGACAGGTAGTGCTCGATTTCGGGTCTCAAGTAAATATTATGACCAGGCATACATGGGAACAGATGGGTAAACCTCGACTCTATGAGTCAGGCATCTATCTAAAACTAGCCGACCAAGGTCTCATTGAACCCATTGGGGTTTGGAGAGATGTCGACACAACCATTAAGGGAATCTTGACCAAGGTTGATTTTGAAATTATCGACCCGAAGGAAGGTTCTAGCTCTTTCCCAGCCCTAGTAGGTCGACCTTGGGGACGAAAGATGAAAGCATCTATATCCCTAGACAAGGAAAGAATCAAACTTAAAGGGAATGGTCATAAGGTCATTGTACCCATTAATCCTTCCCACGGAAAACCTTGGACTGAACCAATTGATGAGGAAGTAGATGTTAGACAAATCTACCAGATCCACAACAATATGGACTATACAGAACCAAACACCCAAGGGGAAATTTACTTAGGTAACCCAGACTCAGTTGGCTATAACTCAGATGCTGAATTATATGACTGGGAGATGGAAAATTATGAAACACAAGCAAGAGGGTGCTGGACTATACAAAAAGTACAGAAAAAACCCACCCGACAGTGCTTTGTAGTCTCAATCATCCCTAAGATCTTTGAAAAGAAACTCAGAGAATGCCCTACCTTACAACCGACCAACGTCAATACACCACAAACACCAAGGTATAAGGAAAGGGAATCCCCAGTCCTACATGTCGAACAAGTATCTAAAAACATTGGAGAACATGGTCGAATTCAAATTTTAGTGGAAACATTCACAGGTCAAGCAGCTAGATGGTGGGATACCCATCAGTCAAAACTACAGACCTGGACCACTGCTTCAACTTACTTTATCGAACGGTTTGGAGGGAAAAAAATAACACAGGAAGCCCAAATTCCTATCTTCACACAAGGCCAAAACCCAGAAGACCACATTAGGACTTGTGAAAAAGAGTGGAGAAGACTTGGACATAAGGATGAAAGAGCCTGGCCACACTTGTTCCCATTAACCCTCGACGACTTACCTAGTAAGTGGTATAAGATGGAAGAAGCTAGGGGAGAAACCTTCTTCTGGCATGAACTAAAGGAAAATTTCATTAAAGAATTTAAGTTCGAACCTCAAAATAAACACTTAGCCGCGCCAGCAACACAAATCCAACACTTTCTCCAACCGACTGAAAAACTACCCTATCAAAACCATTGCCAGATCCAGAACTGTAACATCATCCACACCAGATCAAAAGTCGAGTCGACCCGGTTACAGTTAGAAAATGAACAAACAGAAGGCAAGAGCTTCAGGTGGAAAGCCAACCACGCTGAAACTACAAAACCTATCTATTCAATTCTAAGGGTCACGACCAATGACAAACCAGACATCGACCGAATGACTGCAGCCGACTTCCCTGCTACATTTTCACAATTCACAAAAGGAATTCGACCGATCAACGAAGCAAAAGCACCGGAGTGGTTAGATGCAAAGGTGAACACTAAGGAGGTCGACATTTCCAATGACGACTGTCCCAAACTCGCAAAGATTGGTGACTATTGGAGTGAACAACAGACCGCCGAAATAGTGACCTTACTTAAAGAATTCCAGGATGTATTTTCCAGAGACTATAAAGACCTCAAAGGGTTAGTTCAGGAAATGGGTGAAATGACAATAGATATGAAACCTGATGTCCGACCTGTCAAGAAAAGACCTTATAAACTAGCTCACAAGTACAAAGAGATAGTTAAGAAGGAAATAGACAACATGTTAGTAGCAGGGATCATCTACCCTATAGACCAGTCGGAATGGGCAAGTCCCATGGTCGTTCAGCCTAAGAAACATGATCCGACCAGGTTAAGAATTTGTGTCGACTTTAGGGAGCTCAACAAATTCACACTCACAGATCAATTCCCCACACCCTATGCTGATGAAATCTTGAATGAAGTTGCAGGACATGAATGTTACTCATTTACCGATGGATTTTCAGGCTACAATCAAGTACCCATAGCAAAATAGGATCAGAAGAAAACAACCTTTGTATGTGAATTTGGGTCCTTTTCCTACAGAGTTATGCCCTTTGGGTTGAAGAATGCACCTGCAGTATTCTCTCGAATTGTTGTCAAAACATTCCAAGAATATATCTATAAAACCATGGCAGTATACTTTGACGACTGGACAATCTACTCCACCTTGAAGGATCACTGCACATGGCTCAGGCTTATGCTGGAAAGATGTCAACAGATACAACTTTCCCTGAATATTAAGAAATGTATCTTTATGACACCCATAGGCATACTCCTCGGACATATTGTCTGTAAGGAAGGCATCAAGGTCGACTTTGCTAAAATTAAAATCATCCTCGACCTGAAGCCCCCAATAAACCCTAAACAGGTTCGGGTGTTATTGGGCCATACAATATATTATAGGAAGTTCATACGACACTATTCAGACATGACCTACCTTCTAGAAGAACTATTAAAGGACGGTATAGAGTTTAAATGGACAGAAGAGTGCCAAATATTGTTCGACAAATTGAAAAGAAAATTGGTCGAAGCCCCTATACTCAAATTCCCAAATTGGTCAACCAAATTTTATGTGCATATCGATGCATCCGGAATAGCAATAGGTGAAATACTGACACAACCAGGGGATGATGGGATGGACTACCCTATTGTATACAGTAGTCGAAAACTAAATAAGGCTAAAAGAAACTATTCGACCACCGAAAGAGAAGCCCTAGGTATGGTCTTTGTACTTCAGAAGTATCGACATTACCTGCTAGCCAACCCCTTCATATTTTACACCGACCATCAAGCCTTGAAGTATCTTGTTAATAAACCCCTTCATCATGGAAGAATATGTCGATGGTTACTTCTTTTTCAAGAATTTGAGTTTGAAGTAGTGGTCCGACCAGGAAAGCTAAATGTTGGACCCGACCACCTATCACGTATCGACACAGGAGAGGAACCGACTAGAATAGACGACGACCTACCAGATGCCCACTTATTTCATATAGAAGCAGTTCCAAAAGAACTAGAAGAAATTGCTCAGTTCCTAGAGACAGGCCAGGCCCTAGAAGGTCTGAACACCAATAAAAAGCAAATCCTAGCTATGAAGGCTACCCCTTACAGCCTCATCAATGGATTTCTATACAAAATGGGGTTAGATGACATTCTCAGACGATGTGTACTCGACCATGAACAAGACCAGATCATGCATGAAGCACACTGTGGACCTGCCGGAGGACATTTCCAAGCAGACACAACTGCCAAGAAAATCCAACAGTCAGGATTATGGTGGCCGACACTCCACCGAGATTGCAAAAACTTTGTCAGTCAATGTGACAGATGCCAACGACTTGGTCGACCTCTGCCGAGCACAGAAATGCCCTTGATATTTGTAAACCCTAGTCTCACATTTGAAATCTAGGCTATAGACTTCATAGGACCATTCCCTATACCAGCAAGACGATCAGGTGCCAGATATATGATCACTGCAGTGGAGTATGTTACTAAATGGTCAGAAGCTAAACCTGTCGATACATGTTCAAGTGAGGTCGCAGCTAAATTTATATATGAAAACATCATCACCCGATTTGGATGTCCCCTGACATTGATCAGTGACCAAGGAACCCACTTCATTAACAAAACCATCAAACATCTAACCGATCAATTTCATATCGACCATCGACGAAGTACAGCATATCACCCTCAGTCGAATGGTGCAATAGAAGCTTTCAATAAAACATTAACGAAAGGGTTAACTAAAATATGCAGTACCGACAAAGATGATTGGGATGAGAAAATCCCTGCAGTCTTATGGGCATACAGGACAGCCTATAAGCGGTCGACCGACCAAACTCCCTTCCGACTAGTTTATGGACAAGAAGCAATCGTCCCCCTACATTTTCGACAACAGACCCCTATTGTAGCTCAGCTACTACATGTCGATGTCGAACATGCAAGACATGATCGATTATTTCAACTAAGTAAGCTGGAAGAACACAGACTTATGGCCATCCAACACCAGGAGATTCAAAAACAACAACAGAAAGCCTGGCACGACCGTAACATCAAGAACAAAAACTTGTCGGTCGGTGACCTTGCTTTACTCTATAATAGTAGAGTCAAAGGAAAACCAAAGAAATTACACACCGAATGGATGGGACCGTACGTTGTTGAAGAAATACATCCCAATGGTTCAGTCCGACTGAAAACATTACAGGGCCTAGTATTTCGGAAGCTCGTCAATGGAGCCCGACTCAAACGCTACAAAAACTGAAAAATAAATAAATAAATAAATAAATCAAATAACGACCTTAACCGTCAACCAAAACCTATAAAAAGACAGAAAAATTCTAAAAACCAAATAACAACAAACCATGACAGCAACTCACTACCTCGACCATCGACATCACTACCATCGACCATCTTCGTCGACCAGTCAGGCCGATCGTTTTCACCCACGACACCGACCGTCGACCTCGAATGTCCCATCACGCATTGATGGCTTCGAGCGCCGAAACAAATCCTCCATTAAGTCCCACTCGAGTATTGCAGCTGGACTGTCAAGTCCGCCATTACTACACCCATTTCGACACTCAACCCCATCCACGCCTATAAATAATGGACCGCCGAAGGTTCATTCACCATACCCATTTCCATCAGAGCACCTGCAATCTCAGTCGACCAAAATACAAGAACCCTATCCAAACTCCGACCAGTCTGACACAATGGCACCAAAACTAACCAGAGCTGCGGCCAAGGCAAAGGAGTTGCAAGCCGAGGACACCCCCTTGCTCAACAGACTCAAGAACATAAAAAATGCAAAGGTCCAGGAGGGCCCATTTCAAAAACTATGGCAATAGATCCAAGAGTGGGCCTTTGTCGACAACCGAATGACCCCGGCCGCTGAGAAAATCCAGAAGAGCACCATTTTCCAATACCCTAACGCACCACTGATGGCAAGCTTCGGTGGGACAAAAGAGGTAGCGGTTAAATTCATCATCAGTCATTACCACAACGGCCGGTTTTATTTCGACCAGTCGATTGACATAACCGAGGATGATATCTCCAAGCTTACAGGTCTGTCAAACCAAGGCAGCCCAGTACCTATCGGCATCAAAGAAGGGTTGGTCCAGGAACTTACAGGCACACCCACTGGGAAAAACTCGAAGGGCTTGATGATAGGCCAAATTGCGACAAGGACGCCACAAATTGTGGCTAAAATCATAGCAGTCACCCTCACATTGGCTGGTCGAAGCAGCGACCTTAAACTAGAAATGCTGGAGGCTGTCGACACGATCACCACTGACGGCAGGATCTACCGATGGGGAGACTATGTCACCGACATGGTCAAAACCATCTGCGAGCGCTGCCAAGAGGTCGGAGGTATAATCAAGTTTCTATCTCTTATTATCTGGATTGTTATGTATCACATTTGTCCTGAAGGTAGTCCATTGTCCATTGTCACCGAGGAAGTACTAAGAGACTGGCCTACCCATTATGGGCAGGTCTATCATCAGACCAGGCAGACACGACAAGGCATTCAGGCCTTGGAGGGCCGAAAGTCGACAGAAGCAGAAATGAGGCAGACCATTGAAGAGCATATTGGGATGGAGACCACCAAACTACAGAAGCTCGAACGAGAGGCTCATCAGTGGGTTCAGCAAGCCCTTCCAAACTTAGAGAAGGTCGACAACATCTGTCCGCAGATGAAACAACTCCTCGATGTTGCAGAAGAACAAAACCACCTATTGGGTCCCAACATGGAGCACATTGCAGAAAATCCCATGGCCGAAAATATGTCGATACTATCAAGTCTAACTACTCTAACGATCGACATCCAGAAAGCCCTGCAGACATGGACCAATTTCCAGCATCATATGGCCATCACAGCTCCAGCCATTATCGAGGTATGCATCCAGAAGAGACCGAATATTCGTCTGCACAGTCCACAGCCAGAGCAAAGTTGAAGGATTTGACAAAAAGTTCGTTTTGGTACCTCCCTGTTTCTTTGGGACGAAGAAACCTTTTGTTTGTGGGGGAGATGTAGAAGGAGCAAGTCGACGAAGTCGACTTGAATGAAGACCGACTTAGTCGATCAGCCAACTAAGTCGATGTCCCGACCAAGTCGGACGATCGACTAAACTAGTTAATTAAGTCGGCTAACTAACAGTCATGTCGGTTCATCGAACCGACAGGTAGTTATGTTGTAACTGTTTCCAAATTGTATATATTAGGCTGTTGAGCCAAGCAAAGAACTCAGTTCAGTTTTGTGCCTTGTATGAACTCATTATGATAATATAATCTATTCCATTCTATACGTTCTTATCTCTTGTCTCTGTTTATATTTATGTATGTTTTAGTATGTATTATTGGTAACCTTATGTGATCTATGAGATTACAACATATCCCTTCCCATATTCCATCGTCTTCAACACCAGTTCCTTCAAATGATTTTTTGACGACACATCCTCTTCCTAACTCTAGTGGTCCTTCGAGCTAGAGTTCTACCATTATCCATGTTCATACCGCGTCTAGTCACACCGTAGTGTCATAAGGCTATGTGCCTCCTCATGTTTCAGTCAGGTATGGACCGTCTTATGGATAGTCTTATGGGCAGTCTTATGGGCAGTCTTATGGACACTCTTATAGGCCATCTTACGGACAGTCTTATGGACCATCCTATGGAACATCTTATGGACAAACTTATACACCTTATGGGTCCAAGTATCAACCCGCTTATCAGTCTCCTAACTATGGCTTCATAGCACCCCAGCCTCAAGGTACTCCAAACTACAATATGCAACCCTACATGGGTCAAATGGGAGGAGGTTACTATCCCACTAGATAAGGCCATGGTGTCTATAATAATCAACCCTATGTGAACCAACCTTATCAGGGAGCTTGGAACCAAATGCCTAAACCTAGACTCCCTTTCCTTGCAATGATAAACCTACCTCACTTCTCAAGATTGACAAATGATCCAGTTTCTCATGACCCGACATGGTTGGTCATTCCCACCAAGCTTCTTTCGGACACTCCAAAGTTTGAGGGTAAGAGTGGTGAAGACCCTAGTGAGCATGTCACGATGTTCCACCTTTGGTTCTCTTCAAACTCCTTGCCATCACGATTCAGTTCATTTAAGACTATTTCAACACACCCTCATGGGGCCTGCGACGAAGTGGTACATAGAGTTTCCTAAGGGGGACTTACACATTGTTTAATGACCTAGCTATGACATTCCTCAATCACTTTCATCTACCTACGCATTATGATCCCGGTACTAAACTCTTGTCGACATTTCGGCAGGACAAAGCCACACATATATCTGATCACATTCAAGAGTGGCGTAGAAGGAAGAGATTGATTAAGGCCTTTATACCACCAGATTTCCTTTTGGAATGGTTCCTCAAGTCTTTATTTCCTTACATAGCAAAGGATGTTTCCACATTCGAAGTGAAAAATGAGGAGCAAGATATATTTAGAGCGCAAGAATTTGATTTGATTTATGCTCAATCTGGGCTCTTGTATGAGATCATACCAAACACACCTAAATCCAATTTCGACCCTAAGCTTAAACCTGGGACATAAGCTGATGGGATTGTTGGCTCTGCGAGTGCTAAACCCGTAAGCTTGGTTACAAACCAAATAAATAATTTGTATGTTAACCAGCCTGTGCCGGGACAAGCTACAGATTCGTCTCATCCTACCCAAATGGCGGAGGTACTTTCAATGCAATCATTGAACTAGAAAGGTAACCAATAACCTGGATGGAATAAAAAGAAAGGTAAAAACAATCGAAAGGGTGGGATTAAGAATGAAAATGATAATAATGACAAGAACAACAACTGTTATCTCCTAAAATAACCAGTCTTTTTTCTTTTATTTTAGGTGATAGGTTTGAGTCAAAAATTTTTATTTTCTCATTACTAAGTCAAAAAATCAAATTTATTGAGTCTTAATTTCAAAATTTTGAAAAAACAGCTTGTGGTAGTTAACTCTGTTTTGTAGAGACTAGGTTTGCTACCAAAATACCTCAGTTCTGGCAGCCGGGAGAATCGAACTAAGGATCAAGTTCACACTAGCTGCCAAAAGAGCCCAGTCTTGGCGACTAGAAGGATTAAGCTAAGTTATGATTAGCTGTCAAAAGGGCGTCTCATTATTAAAAAATTAAAAAGGAGAGCACGTGTCCGTACTCAAGCCTCACATCAAACGAGCCTGTGGGTTTTTGCCGCCAAGGAGAAGATCAGAGCGCGTCTCACACGACCATCATGAAGTTTAATGGCGTTTTACTGCTGAAAGCAAGTCGTGAAACACCGTATCATTAACTACGCAGGATTACGCAGGGGTTTCAAGATATGATACATAGCTCCAGATCATTCGAAGCTGATAGATCCATCATCCACCCAGGGGGCTCATAATGTGAAGCATCTGAAGATCATGTGGAGCTGATCGAATCATCATTGCACACGAAGTTGGGCGATTCCATAGGCGATTACCTGCTAAGCTCATTCAATGGGTATCTTATATCTTAAGCATCGCAAGCAGGCCCGAGGCTCCTTGTTATGTTATCGCGCAGTTGGAGTTTTGGTTCAAATCCAAGAGTTCCTTTTCATCAAAACAAATCCTCATCACGGGACCTCTTTGCAAAGGTTCGGCTCATGGCCAAAACAGGCTTACCACTCAGAACAGAGCTCGATGGAGTGTGGTACCTTGAGTCCCACCCACAAGTAGCAGAGTACTTCAAAACTGCGCAAGTGTTCGATTATTGTGAAAGGCTCACCAGTTTTAACCAGCCACTCGCCGAAGCTTTCGCTCTGAGTTACAATGGAAAGACAGTAAAGTTTGGCCGAGAAGAGTTTCATGTGCACGAGGCAGCCATAGCTGAGTGTACAGGCCTCCCCAGGATAGGGCAAAGTTGGTTTAAGACCACTAAGGCCTCAGACATTGAATTCAGGTCATATCTTCTACGAGCTCATAAGGAGACCATTCAGAGAAGAGATTTTCCCATCACTTTCCTCGAACCACAATGGCAAACCTTGTTGAAGGCCATTTTCGTTTATATAACCTGTGAAGGCCGATATCACAGGGTGCTGCATTATCATTTTAAGTTATTAAATCACTTCACAGGAAGGGTAAGTATAAATCTGCCATTTTTCTTTCACAAAACCCTAACGAAAATGGCGAAGCAAGTTCAGGCTAGACCGAGCAAAGTGGCAAGCAGAATCTCCCACCAGGGTCTCGTAACTTTGATAATCAAGGAGCTGTTGAAGAAAAGGGGCATAGACTGGAACTATTTCTTGTTCTGGCATGAGTTCCCTACAGAGCTTGCAAATGAAGAAGCGGTTGTACAGGGTAAAAGCGAAAAGAGAAGCACTG
>LPNX010747748.1:1041612-1052495 GCA_001517045.1 Pseudotsuga menziesii | reverse complement strand
TCATGGAATTGGCATAAGACCAGCGTAAGAGATATATTATGGGATATGTTATCCATATCTGAAGACCTTTGGGCGAGATTTCGGTCAGTGGGGCATCGTCAATAAATTCAACCTTATTTCAAGGTATGCCACTGAAAGTCAACAGTCACATCTATGATTTCAGTTGTTATGCGCCAGCCCAGCCCACCGAGCCTTCGAAGGCCAGCTCTTCTGCATCAAGCACTTGGCACAAATCGAAGAAGAATTACTTAATGTTATCTCCTTGATTTCAGAGACTAGTTCAAGTCTTTTAAATATTGTTGTTCAGTTAGTTTTAGTTAATTAAAACAGATCCACGCTTTTAGGATCTGAAGACTACTATGTAAAGGCTATAAAGCCTGAAAACCAAAATTTTGTAAGGGCTCGAGCTTGGAGACTTTGGCCTATGTCTGATTGCTAGTTTAATAAAATCACAGTTTTCTCTTGTTGTTGTACTCAGATTTTGTTACCCACTGTTATTCTGCACTCTGTTGGATTATTTTAGCTCATGCTCATGATTTGATGGAGGAACTTCTTGATGCTTAGTATAGCCCTGCATGATGTATGTACTTGGTTGTATAAACCCTACAAATTTGATGTATTTGGTTGTCTGAGCATTATTCTATATGTCTGTTCTATTATTGATCATCTGATGTACAGTTTCTAAGAGCACTGGCTCATTAAATTATTTGGATTAGCAGTCTTTCATTTGTGCCATTCTTGTATCCCCTCGATCCACTTATTGAAAGTAAATGAATTTCTAAGTTACCAAGCATACTCAGCCATAACCACTGAGTAGTTTCTTGGAGAGCTAACAACAACAACGTTGGGGGGGACAAGAAACCTAAGTGTAAGGTAAAATTTCCTTGTAAGTTGTGTGGGGATGATCACCTCACTCACTTGTTCCCTCGGATGGAAGATGCCTCGAATTTCATCGCACAAGGCCCAGCTGTGCTGACAAATCCTTTGCAACAAAATAAGAATATGAACTCAAGGACTGTGGATCCTGGTGGTGCTTCTAGTGGGACTCCAAACCCATCGAACACCGCTAGTGGCCATGGTTACATTAACATGGTGAATGCCACAAATGTTGTGACTCATTTTAAAGATTATGGTATGTCACAACTAGACCTAGGAAAAGAACCAGCTCCACTTGAGAGCCCTTTGCGTATTGAAAAACCTAGTGATAAGCTTGAAGCTCCACCTCGCATTCCTAAGGGAGTCTTGAAGCATTTGGGGCACAATCCTAATTCCCAAGTCACCCAGAACTATTCGATCATCCAGGATTTGGGCTAGAATCCTTGTGCGATGTCTGATTTATAAGTTCTCTAGACTTGTCCTCCACAAAGGAAAGCCTTGTTGTCTTCTCTTGGGGTGGCTAATGGAAGCTCACCTTCGGTGATCAAATTTGAAACTCATGGAGTCCAGATTGGCTTGTCATACTATGTGTCCCTTTTGGTGCATGTAGAGTGTCTAAACAACACCATCAAGCGCACTGTGATTGATGCAGGCACTGTGGCTTCCGTGATGTCTTTGTCATGTTGGAAGGGGTTGGGTTCTCCTGCATTGTCTAAGTCAGGAAACATGTTAACTACATTTGATGGAAGATCATTTCAGCCGCACGGCATTCTTCCTTCCCTTGAGGTCCAATTGGGAGGGAAGACCATTGCGAGTGAGGTCGAGGTGGTTGATGCGCCCCTTGACTATAATATTTTACTGGGTAGGAACTAGATTTACAATATGCAAGTGGTCGCATCGCCACTCTTCTAGTTTTTTTTTTTTCATTTGGATGGGAAAGTTGTGATACTCGATCAAAGATCCTTTGATAATTCTAGTTCGAAAGCATCGTCGAGAGCTTCTATCCTAGTTATCGATCATTATCAGCAAGAAATTGAGAATATTGGGGTGGGAATGTATCCTTCACTAATGAGAACTTTTAGTTGTGTCGTGCCCATTCTTATGATCGGTTCTAGTCTTGGTAAGGCTTCAACTTCGTTGAGTTCAGTTCCATTTTGCACTTTGCATATGGAGGATCCTTGGACTCTTCCTTCTCCGAGTACTTCGAGGAAAGTTCCTATGCCCGTCGAGACAGACATGTCATTTCCTACAACTATGGTGGCTTATCAAGCTAATCTTGATTCGGTTGTATAGTCTAGTCCTTCCTCTTCGCGAATGGAAGAGGAGGACCCTTATTCATTTCCTGCTTGGGCAGTGTCGTCATCTCACTCACATGACTTCCTCAATGACATATTTCCATTGGACAAGGCTATTCTCGAGGATATGTCTAGGTTAGAACAACCTTGGGGAGAGTTGCATCATAGATCTTATTTTCTCCCTAATCTTGATGATATTGAGTGTGATGACTTTAAGGCGATATTTAGTGAGAAAATTGGTAGGCCCGTGGTCCCATTAGGCTCTCCTAACAAGTATGCTGAAGGGAACATGGCTAGTTGTCACCAACTATACCTATCAATATTTCTTGCATTCCTGGAAAAGTTGAGAACGTGTACATTGGGGCAGATTGTTCCCAATATGAGCTTAGAGAGTACACCAATATTTTTAAATAATTGTGTGATGTGTTCACTTGGTCATATGAAGAAATGCCAAGAATTTACCCTTGCATTGTCGAGCATGAACTCAAAACCTATTCGGATGCTAAGCCTGTTAGAAAATGTTCGCAAACAATGAATCCTAGGAAAGCACCTGCGATTAAGGCATAGATAGAGAAGTTACTCAAAGCTGGCTTCATCTATCTCATTCCCTTGACGGAGTGGGTGTCAAACCCCATTATTGTGGATAAGAAGCAGTGAACGATCCGAGTATGCACTGATTTTAGAGATTTAAATCAATCCTGTCCTAAGGATAATTTCCCTACACCATTTATTGACCAAATCTTGGATGAGTGTGTGGGGAGCGAATTTTACTCCTTTATGGATGGATTCTCTGGCTATAATCAGATCTAAATTAAACCTGAGGACCAACAAAAGACTGGTTTTATTTTTCCTTGGGGCACGTTTGCGTACCGAAAAATTCCCTTCATCCTTAAAAATGTTGGAGCTACGTTTCAATGGGCCATGACCTTTGCCTTTCACGACCTTAAAAACATTATTGAAGTATATTTGGACTACTTAGCTTCCCACTCTCAATTGAGGGTGCGTCATCCTTATCATTTGCATTTGGTTTTCAAAAGATGCCACCGTTATTAAATTTGGTTAAATCCTCATAAGTGCATATTTTGTGTGAAGGTTGGTCACTTAATAGGGTTCATTGTTTCCGAGGAGGGTATAAGGGTCGATCCTTTGAAGGTTGAGGCAATACTTCAGTTGTCTCCCCCGCGTAACATTGGACATATTCAATGTTTGCAAGGTATGGTGAACTTCTTGCGAAGATTCGTAGTTAAGTTTGCCAATTTGACTAGAGGTTTCATGCATTTGTACAAGAAAGACACTCTGTTTATATGGGTTGAGCGACCCCAGGAGTCTTTCGATGCTTTGAAGAAATCCTTGGCATCGACCCCCGTGCTTATTCCACCCGACTATAGCCATGAATTTTTGATATATGTGGCCGCGTCTCAAGAGACGATTGGCATGGTGTTGGTTCAAGAGGATGAGGAGCTTCGGGAGCATGTCATCTACTATCTTAGCCAAAACCTTATTGACGTGGAGATTCGTTATACCCATGTTAAGAAGTTGGCCTTAGCTACTATCCATGCAGTTCAGTGTTTGAGACATTACATCCTTCTTCACCAAAATTTTGTTGTAGCTCACATTAATCCATTTCAGTTTGTCCTCACTCGAAGGATGATAGGGGGAAAATACAATAAGTGGACTGTGATATTGCAAGATTTTGACCTTGAATTTGTTTCGGTAAAGTCAAAGAAGTCATTGATTTTTGCTGAGCTTATCTCTGATTTTTTGAGTTTGGATGAAGGAGAAATTCAGGAGGGCTCGTTCGTTGATGAGCACATATTTCTCATCTTGATTGCTGACCCATGGTATGGGGACATCATTGTTTACTTGCAAACTTTGAAGGTTCCTTCTCACCTCTCACGGGATGAGCGTCAATGACTACATCATATATCAAAGAATTACCTCATTATGTATAACACTTTGTACTACCATGGGTTGATTCCATTTTACGTCGTTGCTTAAATCATGAGGAGGTTGAGGTTGTGTTGAATGATTTCCACGGAGGGGCGTGTGGTGGTCATTTATCTGGGCTTTCTACAACCCAAAAAATCTTGAAAGCAGAGTATTTTTGGCCATCTATCTTTAAATATTGTGTTAATGCGGTCAAAAGGTGCCACCCTTGCCAGGTGTTTGCATGAAATATGTGATCTCACCCTACCGCTTTGCATCTGATCATCACCGCCGGTCCCTTCACCAAGTGGTGGGGTTGATTTTATGGATTGCAACCTAGCTTTGGCTGGGGGGGCACCATCATATTATTGTGGTTGTTGACTATTTCACGAAATGGGCGAGGCTATGCCCACAGTTAAATACGACGGTGAGACATCCGCACATTTCATATTCAACCAGATTATCACCCGGTTCAACATCCTGAGGGATCTTGTCACTGACCATGGTAGGAAATTTCAGAACAAAATGATGGAAGCATTGTCTTCGAAGTAGGGTATAATCAAGAACATTCCTCTTCTTACTATCCTCAAGCAAATGGATAGGTTGAAGCAGTGAACAAGTCGCTTAAGTCTATTCTCCAACGAACCATCACACAAAGCAAGACCAATTGGATTATCATGTTATATCCTGCTTTGTGGGATTATCGAACCGCGGTTAAGACTGCCACCAGTTTTTCTCCTTATTATCTTGTGCATGGTTTGGAGTCGGTTTTACCGGTTGAGTGCGAAATCCCTTCTTTGAAGCTAGCCATGGAGATTTTACCATACACTTCCGCATTGGAAGAGCACTTGGTCCACAACAGCTTGATGAGCAGTGTCGAGATGCTTTAGTGGCTCTTGAGATTAACAAGTGTCGTGTTAAGCTCTAGTACAATAAGTTTGTCCGTCCTAGGAGGTTTAGTGAAGGTGACTTGGTTTTCTTGTGGGACCAAGCTAAGGAACCCTTGGGGGCAAGAAATTTTAATACCATGTGGCATGGGCCTTACGTTTTCAAGTGTGTATTAGAGAAAGGTTCCTATGAGTTAGTAAATTATGAAGGGACAGCCTTGGCGGATCCTAGAAATGGGCTATATCTTAAGAAGTACTATGCATGATTTTCAGTCGAGGCTGACTTGTTGTATATTATTGTACATTTGCATAGCGTAGTTTTGGTCTACTTGTGGTGATCGATTTTATTGACTAGCTTCCGTTTGTTGTGGAAGATGTCAACAGAGTCTTCGGTTTATGTAGGATTCACTGATGGTGCTAGACACCACACTCAAAACTCAACTTCGGTTGCTTGGGTGATTTATACTCCTATGGGTCAGTGGTTTGTCTACAGCGTTTATCGAACAATGTTGCAGAGTATAGTGCCATTATCGATTTATTGTATGATGCCATTTCACATGGTGTTCACTCTCTTGAGGTAAGTCTTGATTCGTAGTTAGTGGCTTCACAACTTAATGGCTTGTATCATGTTAGGGATCCAACTTTGTTACAAAGGTTCTTGCATGTCAGGTTGCTTGAACGACAATTTGAGAACATAACATACATCCATATTACAAGAAATCTTAATCAAGTTGTTGATTCATATGCTAACTATGTGTTAGATTGACATTTGTTTCACAGACCATAAACATTCACAAACACATTTACACATGCAAATAAAATAATAAGCGATCATCATAGGTATTTTTCATTAAAATATATGTCCAAAATGTGGTGTCATAATACATAAGTGTCATATACAAAAATGGGGCTTCCAAGCCACCAAAATATACTACACGGTCATACAAAAAATATACACCCCGAGCCTCTAAGTCTGTGGGGGAGGAGGGTGTTGATCATGGTAGCACACTATGGATTTAGCTAGTCGGAAAAATAAATGAACCCATGCCCATGGTACTCCAACCACTTGGTGCTACATGGCCTCAGGCAAGTCCTCGACTTGCGCCATGGGAACCCTATGTGTCAAACGAACGAAGTTCATGTGAATTCTTTGGAGCGTACGCTTCACATCCACACCCATGATCTCATCTCCTCTTCCCCTCCGTCGATGATGAGGGAAAGCATATGATCATCATGTTCCCACATCTGCATGTATATGACAGAGTATCACTATATGTCACCGCACCAAAAACATGCCTTTTTGTTTCCATACGTAAAAAAACACAAAAAATTTAATAATTCAAAAATTAAGTTGGAGTCGAGATTCGTTACCTATCTCTCCATATGCAGAGCATGGTGGTATAGGCATGTCTAGGTATCCACGGAAGTCGATCCCTAAATAGGGACAGTAATCCATGGCGATGATCTATCTATGCCACCAGAGGAAGAAGTCTGCTGGGTAGGGGTTGGCCACCTACCCCCCTCCTATTCTCCGCATGATGTTTTCCCAGTGTAGCTGAGCCATATATCAAACTCCATGCAGGGCAATATCTTATCTTGGGATTAGCCCCAGAACATGCTCAAAGAAGAAAGCACTCAAGATGCTTCCATAGCCAAAGTTCCTCACCCACCCCATCTTGCAATCAGTAAGATGTTGTTTCATTTTTCTCAGTAGTGAGGCAATACAATCATATATTGTAGGATGCATACACTCCACCACATAGAACATCAAAGGCCTTGAAGCCTGGTGGAGAGATGCCAATCCCGCTATCTTGCCAAATGCCAATAATATGGCCTTCAACATGAGATTTTGGATCGAGTTTGTTGGGATTTGACTCCCAGCCTTCTCTGTATCTAGGACACAATACATGACAATGTACTCATCTATAGTGAGCCCACCTCCTGGCCCACGAGACCATAGGTTTAGCACCTCCCCTCTGCAGGACAATCCCACGATAAAGTAAATGTTTTCAACCTCAATGTTGAGGGGCATGCCATTTAACTAAAAGGTCTATGAGTTAGGATCCCAGTAATCCACTAGCAGCTGGAGTAGCCTTGGCTTTTCCCTTAAGCTCCCAAGGCACAAAAACTTGTACAGTCTTGTCACATGCCCCAATTTGCAAAACAATTTAATGTTATTGAGGAACGTTATGTTATATTTTATGATAAGTTTGCAATTGATGACCAAGTGGGGTCAAGGATAATTAATGTATTTCAGAATATTTTATTAATAAATAAATAAATGGTGAGACAACAGCTTAGGGAAGCTGTTAAATGAGTGTTAACTGGTCACTTGGTGGAGGAGACTGGGTGGAGAGTATATTGACAAGTGGCATCATCCTCAAACTACTTCTAACTGTTGTAGGTGGCAACTTCCCTATAATTGTGGTCATGATTCCCCAAGAAAGTGTAATTGGAGCAGGTGGCTCATTAAGTAAAAACTGACCTAGAAGACTTGGGAATTGTTATAAAAATTCCCATTGAAGACAGCTGAGGCTGCTCATTCTGGAATTGTGATCATTCTGAGTGAATGAAGTGCACATGAGAAATTCAATGGAGGGGACTTGTTGAAGTGAGTTTGAGGGGTTAACTGTTGAAGATTGAACTTGTGTAGCTACTCTAGGATGAAGTTCTTACTATTGTGGGTAGGGCTGAATCACTGTTGTATATTCAGTCAAGTGACAAAGGATCTTGAGGTTACATCTTTCACCCAGTACTCTACCAGGAGGACCAGGAAACAGGCTCGGGGGTCTTGAGAAAGTGTAGACTAAGATTTCTCTAGGAGTTGGTTGGGAGGAACATCCTCCTTAAGCTGTTGTCACCTCATCAATTGACAGGTTTTTATTTGTTCAGGTTTATTTATAATTTATTTACTGTTTTCAAAAAATGATTACTAGTTTCTCAAAGATATGCATGTTATTGTTTTATCAGGGTTTTTGAAGAAATGAGCATTGTTTATTGATAATATTAGTGATTGGTAAAGTATATTTAAAACAATAGTGATATTGTTAAATGAAACATGAATAGGAAGAAATTACCATACTGTATTTTTCCACGCCTTTTATAAGGTAGTACTCTAGTACAGCTGGTTGTTTAAGTTAGATAAGTAGATTTGTTTATTACTCTATATGAAAAATGCAAATGATTACTTTTATAGTTTTTATGTAATTCATTTACAGAAAACTAGCAATACTTGCTCTATCTACTGAAAGTATATGTATTATCTAATTACAAGAAAATAACATAATATATATTAATCATTAGTAGTCATACTAATCACAGAACTATTACTAGTACTAATATTTATTACAAACACAATAAATAAAGTTAAATAAACAAATATAGGAACAGTAAAAAAATAGTACTTAGGGTTCTACCTAGCTGATACTTCATAGGTTTTATAATAAGTTATTCCAAGTTCACATTTATATTCTGTTTTCGAAATACAGATGTTGTTTTTACTGTAACCCTCGAGATTTACTTAGGGTTACAAGAGGTAGGTTTTATCCCTAAAAGCAGACTTTCACATTCTTAATCATAATATAAAATTTAACAGCTATAAATAATTATTACTAAAAGTAAAAATAGAAAACAGAACTAAAACCATTTCTATAAAAATCCATCTCATTACTGAACTGTAGGTTAACTAAAGATAATAACCATTCTAAGAGAAATCAAAGTAAATTATTCACCTAATAACATGTTATAAATTCAAAACAGTAAACATCAATAAAAATCATTTATATTAAATGAAATTGTAAATTAAATAACACTGTTAACAATTTAATAGAGACAAATAAAATAAAAGTAATGTCCTATGGCCTTTATAAATATCGGTCGAGGCTTAAACCTGCTAAAAAAAACTATACAAATATAAACGAAACAATAAACTGAAATGGTAACCAATACTTTCATCACCCTATATCTATTTTACAAGTCTCGTTCAATCAGACAGTGATCAAAATAGTATCATCACGGCTTAAGCCGAATGTGAAAAACATAAAGTTTTTACATCTTCTTAGGCCATAAGGGCTCTGTCAAAAAATCCTTGAGTCTCGGCTGCTTTAGCCTTCAAAGTTTCTTGCCATAATACCCTTTAGGGTTTAAAAGTTATACAAAAACAAAACAACATGAAGAACAACCTAACAAGTAAAACGTAGGCCATAACTAGCAGCGAAGTATTCTCATCTTTCAACCACCATAATACCAATGCAAGAGAAAACCCTCAATTCAATCGGGGCTTACCAGGGTTTGTGTGGTCGTGAATGGAGAGGTGTGCTATCAGCTAACCCCAATTGTCGTGAGAGGAACCTACGCAGAAAAACCAGTATTGGTTATATATTTAAAAATGTATTTATAACTTAACATTGTTGTAAAGCAAAAATCTTGACCGACAGTTACCTGATATGATTATTGTTTGGAGAAATCATGGATGCAAGCAGCTGGAGCAGCTCAATGTCACATGGAAGAGTAATTCCCTGAACAAGTCTAATGTGTTGGTTACAATTGAAACCCTGAGTCACAAATCCAAAGGAAAACGAGCAACACTCCAACCAGAATGAAGAGCACTCTTTGACAAGCTCTGTCCATTGTTTTTCTGTCATAAACACTAACTCAGTCCTCGAATCATTGGAGAAAAATAGTTTCTACACTCATAGTATGCTATAGCAGTCTTTAAGCACTGAGAACCACCTTCTGTCTTCACCAAGACAAGATCACAGTGTGTTGTCGGAAGGCAGTATACAAATATGAGATAATGGCAAAGTCATGGTGGCCACGAGCTCGCAGCTCGGCCGCACCAGTCGAAAATATTGTTGCAATGCGAAAGGAGAGGGTTAGGGTTTCATTATAAGTCAACCCAACCCGTGGACAAAACACCTCCACGTGCCCACCTAAATTATTTCACAAGCGTGGGTGCAGGTCAATAGTCGAGTGCAGTTCCAATCTGCATTAAAATGATTTCAATCAAAACCTATAATCATTAAACGAAGCAATTTGCTTTAAGTGCCAATAATATATTACCTTGAATTATTTCAATGCTTAGTATATTAACTATAGGATTAAGACATGAATATTCTTCTAGGGTTTTATTTATAGATCAAGATAAGATAGTTATTTTGTTAACTATGTTTGATAAAACATAGTAAAAAGATATATGTTGTATATTAAACTATATTAAAAGGAGATCTATTGGTAGCCATTTGATTTGTTAGAGTTAGAGAGTAAATTGTTAACTAGGACCAGAGCAATATCAGATCTCTCACTAGTTTTCTTTAAACCAACAGCCTTATTTCAAAATATTTACTAAGCAACTTTGTGTGAGGTGTAATTTATAGCTGAAGGGTACACTAGGAATGAAAGCGTAAGATACAAGTAATAAGAATTCAAAGTAAAGGACTGTAAAAGTAATAAAGAAGAATTCTTTCAACTAGGAAGAGATTCTTGATCCAATTCTTTTATTGTAGCATGTAGCTGGTGACTTAAGTAAGTGTAGTTTTCATAATTTATATAAGATTTTTAATTGTAACTCTAAACACCTAACAATGAATATACAGTTAAGAGTTAGTATAGTTTTGTTTATATTTTTGAGAAAAACATCTAACTAGAAAACCCTAAGATAAGGTTAAATACGATATACATCTAATGTCATTGAGTGATCTAAGTTTGAAGCTACAAACTTTGTTTCTTCCTAATTAAACTCTAGATTACAAGTACTGTAAGCAAGAATACAAGTATTCATTAGATTTTAATCTTAATCATACTGATAATTGGATGTCATGTTGATAGTAATTGATCATGCAATGTAACCCATGCATATATAGTTCTTTATTAACGTCCTTACGGAGTTTTGACGACAAAA
>LPNX010747748.1:972717-1036649 GCA_001517045.1 Pseudotsuga menziesii | reverse complement strand
ACTTTACTGGAACTTACGCTTACCTATGAAAACCTATAAAGAACCATCAGTCCCACTGTGTTAGCTATAATCTAAGTCAACCTCGATCATCCCTAAGAAACTTTCCCCTACTTGACAAAAGAAAAACAATAATAAACTTAGCATTAGTAAAAGACAAAATATCTTTTCTACTTCCTGGAAAAAGATTACAACTGCTAGGTTGAAACAGTGCTAACACAACTTGTTAAGATAAGCCTTCAATTTATACAGAATCTAATAAAGAAGTAATGTTTGTTTCTCTTACAAACTGTTTGATTATCTACAATCAGTTAGTGGTACAATAACATTGACATTTGACATTTTATGTCACATGAAATTTTTTAAATTTTTACGAATTTTTGAGTTATTACAAGTCCACATGCCCTTAACGTTTGTTGAGCCATGAGATCATATTGCACAACCTCTTCAACATCACCATGTTCACACTCCCTCCACTCTAGCACCATCCTGCAGAAACATTGCCAAGTTTCGTGATATTTTGACCTTGCATTTACCATTTACAACCCTGTACGGGACTATTTTTGAAGCAACCGCGTATGTACGCGGGTATCATGGTGTTTTCCGCGTATACCCAACCCTATCCGAAGAAAAATACCCGATTTCCACATGGGCCGAAACGCATTATTTGGGATGGCCCAAATAAAAAAATTGACCACCAAATTCAAAAATAAAAACATGTAAATAAAGGAGTAGGGAATGATAAGTTACCTAGACCAAACGGGGAGTGATTTCATCGACTAATGCTCCTGGAATCAGCTTCTGAAGTTTTGAGTACAAAAGCACTATGGTGGGTAAATTTTCAAATGGTATGAAAATTTTTATTTTTTCACGATTTTATAGAATTGTTTTGAAATTTTTACCCACTTTCTATAGTTTTGACTTGTTTTTGACCATTTTTGGACCGTTTGTACTAATATGGTGTTGTAGGAGCTTTTTTTGAGTGCGTTTTGATCGAGTCTTTGATCCGTTCGTGCTTATTATAGGTATAATGTTTGAACTGGCATATAGGTTAGTATTTCACATCTGCCTGCATTTTGCATGACCTTATGACCGTTTCATTTTAACCTTAGGTATGAACCCATTCCATGATATCACAGAACCTTCATGTTGCTGTTAGAAGTGGTATTGTGTGAATGGTAGAGCTTTCCTATACATGGGTGCCCTAGTTAGACCCTTTTTGGGAATTTGGTGCCCATGCTGAGTTGCCTCCTTTAGCTTGTGGGAGTCCCTTTTTAGTCTTGCCATGTCCTTGAGCAAGAGCTTCATACTCCTCTTGAACTTTATGCTGGCCTTTCCCCATAGGGACTCCCTTGTATATATCAAGTTGTAATTTCATTTCATGAGTTTTGCTTGCCTTCTTGAGCTTTACGCCGGCTCCCTAACATTGAGTTATCAGCCATATAGCCCGAGCTTGCCTCATGTCTATCCAAGCAGAGCCTTTTATATATCCTTACAGCCGGACCACCCCTTTACCGGGATGAGACCTTCCCTCGAGTGTCGTTATCCTGCACATGTTTCCTTGCATTGAGCATAGGTATGTTCCACTACTTGAAACTAGATTTCCTGTCCATGACACTCTTCTCCTCCTAGCTATGTACTATAAAGCACTTTTATTCTTTTTCAAGCTTTTCAAAATATTTGAAAAAGTCCAAAAAAATAAAAAGAAAACATAAAAAGTCAGACGGGAAAAAGATGTTATATTTGGCAGCAGTCGAGTCATGTCTCCTTCGAACAGAGCATTGTATATCACATCCGTTGGTTGGGTTATTAGTTTGACTTTAGGAGCTATACTCGTTACTCTGAGTTTATCTCAACTGACTGGTTACACTTCCAATCACCATGAAGCCTCTATTGATGTCTCCTGCGTCACAGAGGTGTCCCAGTTTGCATATCGAGTCCATGCTGCCTACCTTCAGTCACCACTTGCCTTATGCTCTTATTTGAAGGAAGTTGAAGCTTGAGTCGACCATTCCTCAGTTATCTTGACTTTGCATGTCAGCCATTCCCGGTACTGTTACTGGTTCATGCACATCTTGTTCATTGAGTTCTTCCACATTATACATCGTTGCTGATTACCTCGTGTTGGTTGATGGGGGATGCCTTAATTCCCTCCTTCCAGCGGATTCCATTCCATCGACATCAGATCATTTATTCTGGAATAGGAGTCTAGAGTCATTTGAGTGCCTTGAGACTTATAGTCATCAATGGTAGGTTCTCTTGCCATCGATAGGTGTGGGAAATACATTAATGTCCCCTGATCGATGGATTCTTCCAAACGGTTCAACCTCAACACATCTATTCACACTTGTTAGATTGCACTCTGTACCTTGATTTCCATTTTCATCATCGGTGGGTTATCTCGCATTTGTTAACAGTATACATCAATGACCGGTAATCAGATGATGGATTACTATGTTCGACCTCGACACATCTATTCACATAGTAGGACATGTACTCATAGCGATTTGAGTAGAAGACCTTTTGTCTTGGTGGCATTCCATATATGATACCTCTTGATCGTGCCAGTATTCATGAGATTTCAACTCTCATGATCATGATTCCAGTCTTTCCAATGTATATTAGATATCTTCATCCATTATGGAGATCTTGATCCATTGTATATTGTACGTGGCGATGACCACAGATGACACTTTGTATATCATGCTTATTCATGGCCATTGTAGTCATATGAATCCAGGTCTGCTACATGTATTTGTAGTCACACGCAAAGATTTATCATTGTATTGTACTGATGGGTGACTGGTTCTTCCACCTGGGTATTCATTACACCACTTTTGGGATGGATTTTATAATGTATTTCGGCAATCATGTTACCCATCTGACGTCACACATTAGGGGGCATCTGTTATAGCTGATTTTACCACACCAGGTAGATCACACATTTATGGCCTTCCCTATCCCTCTGCAGACTCCTTAGACCCCATGGACTTATATTATGATTTGATGTTCCAAGATCATCCCAAAAAATTGCATGTTTATACCTATACGCGACTTTTAAAGCAATACCCGCGTGTATACGCATCTTTTGACCTCAAACCTGCATACATCGGGATGTGTGCAAATGTGACAAATATTTTTGGAGTTTTCCTCACTTGAGTCCAAATAAATTGACTCTTATCCTTCCAAATTCCTTGAGAACGCTCAGATTCGACCCTCCATTACCTCTTTGGATTTCTATATAAGGAACCCCTTTGATACATTGAAAGAGGACAAATTTAAGAGCAAGAAAACTATAGTCCATTGTTTCCTCAACTCTGCTTATACTTGAGTCTGCATCCCTTTGTCCCTTGGAGCACATAGTTTTCTTCCCAAGCTTGCCTTTGTTTTGTGAGCTTGCTATCGAGAGATGGAGGATTGAAGTGGTGGAGGCCTAGGTGGAGGACTCGGTTTCTTCGGTTCGCAGAAGTGTCAACAGAGTTTGTCACTATTATATCTCTGATTTATTAATAGAAATATCTTTTCCTGTCCAATTCATGATCATTTTGAATATGAATATTGAATCCATGGATGTATTTGATTGCTTATACATGGTTGATTATATATGCTAGGATGGTTTTAACACATTTATATATATCATGCTTGCTTTTTTTGCTGTTGTTGAGAGAAAATTATAATTGCAATTGCGTTGGAAAAGCTCAACGAGGATCTACTTCAACCGTCTAGAACAAGGTACGATTCGATATCCCTTAGTGTTATATTTGCTTATTGTTCTTGCATATTGGGAAAGATTGATTTCTGGTGTCATACTGTTTGTTGTGGTACCCCCAAGCCATAGGAAGTTTCTCTCTGTAACAATTGATATGAAGGCATTGACTCAATGGAGAAGGTGGAGTAGGAGAACATAAAAGATGGTGAGTATGGGAAAACTATGTCGTTTGGGCATGACAAAGAAGAAGCAAGAAGACATTAGAAAGGTCAAATGTAAGATGTACAAAAAGGAAAAATATTTCAAACATAGGCCATAATAATATATCTCACATAAGTCCAAATATAAACCCACAAATATATGAAGCAATTGTACCAAAAGAAGAAGAGATAGGGAAATATTTGACAATAAGTAAAGAAGAGGTACCCCTAGCACAACATATGCAAAAGGATTGAGGAAACAAACACCTTCTTTCAACTCCACGCCAACCATGAGAAGATGGAAGTCTGAGATAGAACTCAAAGAAAGAGAAGTAGTGCACAACAAAGCCATGAGTTTCCAATCCATACTAGCTAGATATGGCTATACATTTGGAGTTTCAGTATACATTACAATTTTGGTATGTTTTTCATATACATTAAGCCCAAAGACTTAGTTGGATAAGTTCTCACCAACTAAGCCCATAAATCACTTAAAAAATCACATACATAAATGTAAAAAATCATCCATGATTTTTTTTTGAAATTTTTTCCAAAATAATAAATTAAAAAAATAAAATCTTTTAGAGACATGACTACTTCAATCCTCACCTTTTTATTTTAATATTTCAAAACTAGCTAGGGTAGGGTTGGGTAGGGTTGTTCATTGACCCGTTGTGACAACTCCAATGGTAAATGACCCCCTCTTGAAAGATTATTGTTTCCATGGTTTAAAAAAAACTATTATCATGGAAAAGATTCTCATAAAGCTTTAATGCAAGTTAGTCATGATTATATAATATAGTCCACATCGCTTTGAACTTAAAAGAACCCATTTATGAATAGGTAAATTGGTTAGTATCGTGTACTATTCTACCAAACTAAAGTACCTTTCCATTTTTAAGATTTCAAACTTTAATTTGGCCCCATTATTTTATATATATTATTTTAGTTTTAAGTTATGCCATTTGGTTTTTAATATAAGCCTTTAGTTGTCATTTCTTGAGTCAAAATATAACAATATATATAAATAATAATTGATATAATGTATTTAGTTTTTTTTCAGAGGAAAAAATACCAGTCTTTGTTATTCATAGGAATCAAAAGACATCATTTACATATACCATCTTTTTGACTGAGAGAAAAAATAGCAGATCAGAACATCACGTAACCATATTGTCTACAACCATTCAGAAGAAAAAGTCTGATCATAGCAGACTTTTCGTCTGATCATAGCAGACTTTTCTCATCATCCCTGATAAATCAAGTCAGAATATGCTAAGAAAGATCGAAGATGATCGTCAAACAGACATTCCTGAGCAAGACTTGCTGGCTGAAAGGTCTCATACATAACAGACAAAGATGGTCAATCAGATGCTGAAAGTCCAAAGCTGAAAAACATGACTCAGCAACACTAAAAAAGAACAAATTGGCCATGATTTATGACCATTCCATCCAGAATTTTAGAGAAATATAATGTATTTAGTTGTCATGTCTTGAGAGTCAAAATAATAATTTACTTCTTATCCTTGATAGTTGTGGTATTGAGTGAAACATCATTATATTCATGTTTAGTTGCAAGTACATTCTAGTTTTTTATGCATATAAAATTTTCAATGTTTTATTTTATAAAATGAATAGTAAATAGTATTTTAATATCTAAAATTTATAGATTAATAATTATATTTTTATAATTATAAAAAATCACAAAAATACAAAATAGTGAAGAATTTTACATCTTTTTCAATATAAAACTTCGACTTATTATACGTACACTTGAAATTTGAGTGAAAAGGGAAAAGACACATGGAATCCTAGGTAATTTAACTTTATATCATATTCTTTCAAAAGTGGAGGACTCAAAGCAGTAGCAGCTATAGTTTTATAATAATAAGATGTAATATTCAACAAAAGTTTGATGCTTGAAAGTTCAATGGGTAGTAGGGCCTATGAGACTTTTGCGATCAAATAGATGGACAAAATGCAAGTTGTTTTAGGAATCCTTGGCATCATCATAAAATAAAGAAATGAAATGAAATTAAAGCAAAATTTAAAAGATAATGGCGGTGGTGGGCTCTTGCTGTGTGAAACACGGAATTGGGAATGTTGGAAATATGCAAAACGATTTTGGTTTTGATTATGGCAATGGATATCAAAAAACGATTCGATTCGGTATGTCTTGTATAATAATAACAAAGTCCTTTCTTTACGGAAAACCACATAATAATAAAAGAATTTCGCTTCGGCTTTCCTGAGTGTGGAAACGATCAGAGTTGAAACCTATGAATTACTATTACTAAAACTATGAATATTTTTACAACACAAGATCTTTGCGTGATTGCATGAAATAGAATACAAATACTGGTAACTGGAGTCGTTGAATTTCATAACGAAAGTGCTCTGCCTCTCACCATTGTGTTTGTCGTATGCAGAAAAAATATGAAGTCAGTAATCATCGCCATGCATTAATGGTAACCATTTTTTAGTCACATGTCGCATTCAAGTTGGTCAAAGTTTGGTTAAAAAACACTCAATTCACGCGGAGCACAGACTGCAAATAAGACGACGTACTGATGGAACGGAACTCTTTCCGTATTTCTCTGACAGCATCCAACAATAAAAACTTGAAAGCTTTCCACCGTAATCGTTAATGGCAGACGGAATGCCAAGCTCAAGCCTCAAACATATGCTTTAATGGCAGACGGAATGCCAAGCTGAAATATTTGTGTTCATGGCAATGTAAATGTCAACTAAGTCTTGGAAATGATGATTCCTTCTATGCCATTCATTTCACTAGTCTTACTTTTATTTTTTCATTTATGCGAGCATCATATGATCCTATGCAATGAATACTAAGTAAACTATTCAAAACAATGAAGGTTAACATCAATTTTATTTCTTCACTTTTGCAATGAATATTAAGTAAACTATTCAAAATAATGAAGGTTAACATCAATCTTATTTCTTCACCTACTTGAGTAGCTGCATTAGCTGATGCCATGCAATGAGTGGTAAGTGGACTATTCAAAATCATCAATGTTAACATCATCTGATGCTATGCAATTAGTGAGCTATTCAAAATCATAAGAAATTGGTTAGTTGTAACTGTACTCTCATGAGATATAATCCTATTTCTTCACTTACCTGAGCATCAGTTAATGGGATGCAATGAGTGCTAAATAGAGTATTCAAAATCATCAATGCTAACATTATCTTATGCTATACAGTAAGTATTAAATAAACTATTCAAAATCATAAAAATTTGATTAATTATGACTCTATTTATAAGATATAAATCATAGATTAATGACTTACAGTATGGGCAAATGAATGATATACCATATATTGAACTGAGAAAGAGTAAAAAAGTTTGTATTATAATGTGAAATGGACATGAGAGCCCCTACAAAGCAAACTCACACACTCTGTCTGCAGCAGCTGTGTAGAGTTTGGGTTATAGCCGCCCGCCCACAAGATGATTGTGGACCATCATCAAAATTCTTCTACACGGTGGTTTCGCAATGGACTGTAATTCTGAAACAATGAATTGCATGTCCATAATAAAACTCACGCTTAGAGAAAAACAAAACAAAACAACAAACACAACACAGTACTAACATGAACAACTATCCAATAGTAACATGAACAACTATCCAAGATAGCACAATCAGAGACCGGTGGATGAAGAAGGGGCTCCGGCCTTGTACAACGAAAAGGAAGAAGTGGCGGCGGACGAGGAGCTGAGATGATGAGGGGGCTTGCAGAGGAAGCGCAAGGATGTAGGGCAGTTGGCACGGCGGCCCAATCTCTCGTAGCAGTCGATGGAGAAGAGCGAAAGAGAAAGATGGACTTGGTCCTTACTCCATTCTTTTTTGCTGGACTGATCGAGAAGACGATGAAGGGGATTGAGCAGCGGTCGTAAGCAATGGACGTAGAGACGGCGGAAGCCTCCCAAGGCTAAGACAACGCTCCTCAGCTGACCCGACTGGGAAGCATACAATACTTCTTGAGGCCAATGCTTTGCACAGATGCCTTCCCACAGCGATTCTTCTTCTGCTGCGCGCTTCCAGCGCCTGCTCACACAGGCGGCGATCGCCAGAGACTTGGAATCCAAATGCTTCAGTACTTCGAACAGCACGTCCTCCGAACAAGATTTAATGGAAGCGCCGTATTCTTCTCGTCTCATTCTCTTTGCCTTCATCTGATCTTGCTGTTGGGGGAACCCACATTGAACCTGCAAGTTGCTGTATCCCCGCATCATCATACTTAATGCGAGCGAGCGAGCGAGCGACCGATCTTGAAGTTATAACAAGTGAATGAGCGGAGCAACGATCAAACGCGTGAGACCCCTAAATATTAACGAAACAGCAGCAGAGCTGTAGCAGCAGTGGATTCTAGTGGGGGGAAAGTGGGGACGGGGCTAGTTTAATGACTAAAATTGAAGTGAACAAAGGAATGTGGCAACTGGCATGAGGAATCATGTGGGGGAAGAATCCAAGCCGGAAGAAGATAAGAGAACCCCTCTTTGGCACGTTGGACGAGGCAGACTGTTAACTAGTAGTAGCAGCCGAGGAGGAGGAGACGAGAATGCTTCAGTAAATTCCAACTCCCACACACGACAAATGCCCCTGTCTTTAGGAGGCAGTAGCAGGGTATATTATATTGTTTTTCATTTTACTTTTGTTATCTGGAACTTTGAACTAGGAAGTGACAGCGTCTGTCTGGATCTGGGTCTGGCCAAATCAATCTAGGCAGCCTGTTAACCCGGGGGGTGATGCTGGTGGATCCCCTGGATTATTAAACCTAGCCAGCGTCTCTAAATATTCCATTTTGGCCGCGTGCTGCGGGAGTGCTCATCATAATTACTTTTTAATGTTTTTTTTAAAACAATATTTAGGCTCGGGTTTATTATTTAGTGTTATTGCGATATAAATTTGAATAGTTAAATTGATAATTACACTAAGATAGCTATGTAGTTTTTGGTTGGCGTTGAGAGATAACTATACAATGGAAGATAATTTGGAAAAAAAATATTCTTTTATCCATTTATGAACTATCAGTTATTTATATATATATATATTTTTAAATCACATTCTTCTAGTTATCTTCCATGAACAGTTGGTTTTTTTTTGTAAGCAGTAGTAGAGATTCATATTCATAATAACAAAAGAAGTGTATAGAGCATCAAAAACTTGCTATGGGGGCTTTAAACTAACCACCTGCTCAATCTGTCAAAAGCACTTGAGTTGGTGTTTTCAGGAAGAAAAAAAAATGGGAAATTTTGCTCTCTCTAGAGCTATATACTTTGACTCACATATTACAAATTAGACAGTCACTGTAGAAGACATGAAATTAACATATTTTAAAAACTAGGAGAACCAAAAAAATTGTGAGTGGCAAAGGGAACTAGAGATGATAATGTAGCATCTAGAGTGTTGCATCTCCCACAAAGAAGTCAGGTGTCTCCTCCAGGATTAGGCAGGGTCCATAATCTTCCATTGGATTCCTAGGTTGCATTTCTTGTATCAGCTGATGCTGCGGTAGGAGCCTCACGACCACACTTAGCAGGCGTAGCGATTCTCGTATTTTCCCTATGTTCGTGCAACAGACCAGGAGAATTTCTGGTCGTTGTCGAGGTCTCACCCTTCCCACACTGGTCCTTGTCTCCATCACCGCCCGTGTTGCCTATATCGAGAAACACCAAATAGTGCCTCAAATTAAAATTTGCTTCCAGGGCATAGAGCTACGTATCAGTGTGGTTGATACAAGTGCACATGCATTGGGCCAAATCCGTGGCACCATTCCATTTGACAGTCATGTCCTCCATCAACAACTCCATCATATTCTTAATCATCCAGTAATGATTGATCCTACCGCCGCTTCGTCTGGATGCAAGATGATTAGAGACCACCTTGGATTCCCACTCATCGATCATACATCTAAGTGGTAAGGATACCTGCGCCTACAAAACCATTAGTATCCCCAAGGTTTTCCTTACGGCGACCACGACCTTGACCTGTGCCGCCTCTATGCGGAGTGTGTCTTGGCATCTTCTTCTTCGGCCTTGCAAGTAGGCTCACAAAGGAGTGAACACAAAGCAGAAGCAAGAAAACAAGAACACCTGTAGAAAGGAGGTTAGCAGGCCTCATAGTTTGAAGTGCCGACATCATGGAGCTTTGTGTTAACACGCCCGGGTTTTAATTCTTTTGTGTTACGGCCAGACTCGAGGTGACAATCCAACTGCTTGCAGGGTTGGCAAGCAGTTCACCTCCCTTAACATTTAATTCACCCACGTCGGAACTCACTTAACATTTAATTCACCCACGCCGCAATCTGCCATGATTCTCGCGTTCTCACCGCGTGGTGTGGGCTCTAGATAGCCCATGTGAAGGTCCCGCATGTCACCTGCATCCGGGGGGCATGAACCGTTGGTTATCCATTCATCATCTATGAGTTATTTACGCATCACTATCACAACTACAAGTTATTATATATATATTTTTAATAATTATTTATTTTGAAATTTGAACTACTATCATAGAATCAATCTAGACAATACACTTGTCTCATCCTAATCTCTAGATGAAAAACATAAATCTTAATTAGCTCCAAATCTCATATAAAAATAAAAATACAAATCAAACAACCTACATTTGAACATTAACAACATTAAATACTAAAATATCAATAAATATTATTAACTTTTATTTTAGCTATTTCGATGCCAGAAATTTTCGACATGAGGGACTGATAATCAAAGATGAGGATTATCTTCCATTGAAAATAAATTAAATTGTTTAATGCTTTTGATAAAGTACTATAATAATAGTCAAAGTGAACTTACTAATAAATTAGATTTGAGATTCTAACCTTAATGGAAACTTTAACTTTTATAACGTGTTCACTTATAATTCAGCGAATGATTTCCTCTCATGATGATGTTGTTCATGCAGGTTGAATGTGTGGAATTAGAAATATCCTCCTTGATTGGGTAGGTGATACTTGTATTTTATGAAAAAAGCGGCATTATTTTCACACCGTGTCCTTGTCAATACGGGACATAATTTGGCTGTGGTTTGGTAGTTTGATCCATCAAGACTGCACCGGCGCAATCAATGCAACTATTTTACTATTTTATTAAACTCCTATTCTTTCCACGCTTTTACTTTAAATATCAGCCAATAAAATATGAAGTTTTATCCACCAAAATATGAACAAAATATGAAGTTTTATCCACCAAAATATGAACAAAATATGAAGTTTACTTTAAATATCAGCCAATAAAATATGAAGTTTTTTATTTTCTTAACGAATAATGTGTAAGTTTTTTTATTTTTTATTAGAAAATTACAAAATCTATCATCACTGAATTGTTAATGACTGCAAAGCTTTCAATGCTCAACAGTTTGGGGTGTGCATCACTCTCTGCATTGCATGAGTACTCAAAGAAAACTAGGCCACTTCAAATCTCCTATTAACTTGTTTCTTAACCAATGGGCAACTCTTAGTTTAAGGAAGATTAAACAATATGCACTTATGGTAGTCACTCAATTAAATTACAATAATTATTTAGTTAATATTTCCTTACTTTTTGTTAAAACAAATTTTACAAGTTAGAATTAAATGATCTCACATAAAAGTTGCTTAAAATGAATACTTTTTAAAGAAAAAAAAATTGGTAGTGCCCATCATACTTTAGAGGTTAAAGTTCTAAGGACACAATTCCTCCATGCCCTTGGGGATTTTCAAGATCTTTGAAGTAACCCAAAACCTTGGAAATACTAAAACAACTTGGAAGTACACCCATCTTTATTTATTTATTTTTTTGCTTCATATCACCAATTAAACAATATGAAGTTATAATAATTACTTAATTAAAGTTATATGTTAACACTTAAATCTTGCACACATGCGACGTTTTCACAATTTACATAGTAAGGGGTCATCAACATATAGCATGCATCCCATTAATGAAATCCTCATAAAATTCAAGAAGCAATGAGTCCATAAATGCCAAAGAACAGTCAAAAGACAAAACTGCATGGTCAAATGTTTGTTTATATGTGCTACCAAGCCACCTCTTGGCTTATAAAAGGAAGCCATGGGTATGCATCTTGTAAGAAGAAATTAGAGCAAGTTTATGCTGCTAGAATTGTGATAGAGCTCTCTTATAGCTCTCCTCTTCCCTCTTGTTAGCATCCTCCAAGCTCCCTTGCCACCTTCTTCCAAGAGGCAATCGTTCTTCTCATTTGTTTTTCAAGCTACTTGGCATCTAGTGTGGACAAAATAGATCTCCCTAAGAGGGATTGTTTGCCTCCATTTGGAGGTCACATCTCCTAGGTGACACTATATGTATTTGCTTGACCATTGGGCAATCTAAAGTAGTTCTTGCACTTGCTCCATGTTGTGTTTTGCATCCCCCATTTCCCATTTTTCTATTTCAAGTTGTTTTAATTAGTTTTTCTTTAGTTTTTGTTTCATTCCACTAACAAGACCTAACAAGATCTACTTTGGAGTCATCACATTTTCTTTTTGTTTCTAAATGTTGGGCCTAGTCAACAACCTCAAAGGATTTCACCCAAAGTGGGGTAATTTCCCACAACATTATTTAGTGAAAATGAAAAATGGGATTTAGTTATTGCATTGGTGGGGCCTTTGCTTGTGCTGGGATTACGAGCAATATCTAAGTGGTAGAGGACTTAGAAGTAGCGACATGTGTCCAACGTAGGTTGTGGGGCCCCTTTATGACTAGTTATGTAATGGATGTGGGAGATCTTGGACCTTGTTGGATGATGATGAATCGTCACAGGTGAGTGGGATGGTCAGGGTTGATACACTCTTGATGGTATCTGCTAAGGTGGGAACACCTTGCTCTATAGGTGATTCTTGTGGAGACAACCTAAGGGGGAGAAGTTGATCTTGTAGACGCATATGTTTGAGGCAAACTTATCGTTAAGTGCGTAAAATGAGAGACTAAAACAAATAATGGGAAGAATCACCACATGATTGACATGGGCATGAAATCTTAGCACGTATAGGCTCGTGTGCCAATATTACTAGCAATGTGTGGTTTGGCATGTTTGGATGAGGATGGCTTGGTATCATATGCAAATGGTTCCCACATGATATACATCCGTCATGCTATGCTTTTGGTTCGATATGTATTAGTTGTGGTGGAAGTGTCTTACAGGTAGGTTTCGTTGAGATAACTGTTGCCGAAGTAGATATAATCAAAATTGCTACAAATGTAGTAACTAAATCCCATTGTTCGTTTTCACTAAAGGCCTTCTCCAACCACCAGTGCAATAACTATATCCCATTGTTTGTTTTCTCTAAGCACCGTTATGGGAAATTATCCCACTTTGGGTGAAAGCCTTTGAGGTTATTGACTAGGCCTGATATTTAGAAACATAATTAATGTGATGACTCCAAAGTCCTGCAAGGTATTGTTAGTGGAATGAAACAAAAACAAAACAAAAAGCTAATTAAAATAATTTGAAATAGAAAAATGGGAAATGGGGGACACAAACCAAAACAAGGAACAAGTGCAAGAACCACTTTAGATTGTTCAATGGTAAAGCAAATACATATAGTATCACCTAGGATATGTCGGCTCCAAATAGAGGCAAACAATCCCTTTTAGGGAGGTCTATTTTGTCCACACTAGATACCAAGTAGCTTGAAGAACAAATGGGAATAACACTTTCCCGTTGGAGGAAGGTGGAAAGGGAGCTTGGAGGATGTTAACAAGAGGGAAGAGGAGAGCTCTAATTTCTTCTTACAAGATGCATTCCCATGGCTTCCTTTTATAGGCCAAGAGGTGGCCAAGAAACAACTAGATGCAAGTGTAAACCCTATCACCTTCTGAACTAGCTTCAAGGTACACAATGGGGGCTATTCAATGAGCCCAAGTACAAGAGGAGCCAAATTCAAATTTTTGTCGGTGATGGAGCTTTCATGAGCCTTTAATGCGTCATGGGTGGTTGAGATCCCTCTGTTTTGACAGTTGTGTGAATATTGATGGGAAATCCACATACATACTATACAGGCACCAAACGGGTAATACACGCAGTAGCGTATATAAACGAACACCAGCCATGTAGTTTTATCTTTTGACTGTTCTTTGGAATTTCTGGACTCGTACTTCTTCTTTGATTTGATGAAGATGTCTTGGGTGGCCTGCATGGTATATGTTGATGACGCCTTACTGTGTAAATTATGAAAATGTCACACGTGCGAGATTTAAGAATTAAAAAATATTTAATTAATGATTCTAATTAGTTAAAATCTTGATTATGTCAATTTTTAGGTTATAAAAGGATGGAACTATGGTCCAAGTGGATAGCGTGGGATTCCTAGACCAAAAATAGTGGAGAGTGGTGACCACAATTATGGATTTGAAGCCAATTTGGTAAACCAACATATATCCAACGTAACTCTTAGTCTATGAAGCATTGAAAGGATCAAATTGTTAAAGTTACAACATCACAAGTAATTATCAAAGCCAATCTTATGTGTAACCAGGATTGGGATTCATGTGTTGAGGTAGGGAGCCTGAGTTGGACTCAAGAATGACTAAACCTTCCATGTAAAAGGTTAATCCTCATGTGTTGAGGTGGATACTTTGATATGTCAAAGTGATGATGTTGTATAGTCTTGTTGTATAAGGCTAAGGACTTGTGTGTTAAGTCAGATCCTTATGTTTTGAGGTGGACCTCCAATATAGAGGTGATGCTTTGCATGTCAAAGCGTTAATGTTGTGTGATGTATTACTAATGATGACCACTCAAGATTGTTGAACTATTGAGTCTCCTCTAGATATTGACCCCCTCTAGAGTGAATTACTTTAGCATATGAACACTTGGAACAAGAGTAATATAATATGATCAGAACATTGAACAAATATTCTTAGTATAATTTGATATGGTAGATAAATTAAAGTTAGCACATATGGACGATACAAATAAGATAAGAGATAAATATAAATGCATAGAAGAAAAACTTAGAATTCAAATTGCTCATGAGAAGACTTCAGTTGAGTAAAGAGAACTTGAATGGTTAAGCATCTGTGACATTAACAATGTATGCCTCAGTTAATTAAAGAATAACTCATATTGGTCACTTCAGTAAACCAATCAACATGATTTTGGTTAAGAAGAGATAACTAAAGTGTTAATAAATAGTAACTAGTTAACTAAAGTGATTTGCATGATAGAACTTTAGTTAAACTAAATGCCGACACTTGCATGCCGACACTTGAGTAATTACATTATGACAATTGAGTTCATATCTAATCTAAGTGATTAAGCAATCAGTTAGGAGGCAAGTTCATCCTAAAGTTAGTTGAGCATGATTTAATGCCAAAGATGAACACATTGCGCATTGTATTATGCAGGATTGAAGGCACTGAAGAGTAGAGCTATTATCCAAATAAGGCACTCACTATATTTTGCATGGGATCCTAATTCCCCATGCAATGATTCACTACATCTTGCATGTCACTGTTTCTGGAAATTTGTTAATGTGTTTGACACATTGCAAAGATTAATTCGGTTGATCCTTCTTCTCTCTTGTTCAATGTATACACCTAAGGTGTGTTGATTCTCTTATCTTGCACTTGGGGTGTCGAAAGAAATATGCTATTGTAAATGACATTCTCTGCTATCTATCATTACTATACTGAGAAGATTTGCTGGGGTTTTTCATCCTCATTGTTTTAATGGTTTTCCCCAGGGTACATCCTGTGTCGTGTGAATTATTTTGTGTATGAATGGTTCATTTATTTCAAGAATTCAAAATTCCACAACTAAAATAATAAACATCAAATCTCAACCAAAATTCAACACAAATTCCTAGGGGTGCAAACCCAATTTGGAGTCCAAAACTTGAGGAAAGGTTTGCACCTCAAGGGATTTGATATCTCTCGATGCTTGATAGAGAAAGATTTAAAATGGATCTATTTGGTTTAACCAAATTTAATAATCAAAGTGGAACCTATTTCATGTTGTGAAGTATAACACATTAATCCTACAAATAAGAAAAATTGCATTAATTTTAATTATGAAGTATTAAAATACTTGCAATTTACCAAATTATGGATTGATTTGCAATTATTACAAAACTAATATATAATTTATTATTCTATTATTAACTTAACAATACATAATCAAATATATTTTCCATCACAATCATCCGCCTACCAACTTGAAGTGCCAAATATTCCAATTTGAATGTAAACGATAACACATAAATGCTACAAATACACAAAAATTGCATGTATTCATTGATTATGAAATAAAATAGTTATTCTTAATCTGTATGTAGATTAAAATTGAAATTCAATGTATATTTATATAAATGTATTGTACAATCTAAGCAATTTAAATTTGCAGTTAACATGTACTTGGTTTTATAATTTTTTATATATATTTAGTTTTTAGAGATGACATGTGCTGCATCAACATGACAGACATGACACATCTCATCTACTTTGGGTTGTAGAAAGTGCCTCTCCACATAAGAAATGGGAATCTCCATGATCTATTAACTTGCATTAGAAATAGGTGGTTGTTATTGGTGAGCCTCAAGCAAAATATATCTCAATTTGGCGAAAACACAATTATCTAACTAATAAGCACAATAATAAAAGAAGATATAATTACAATGTTATGTGGTATTTATATTAATATAGTTAATATGACAAGTGGTGGTTGGGTTGGTGAAAGTGGGGCATTGTTACATTCCCCCACCCAAGTTTGAATCCTCAAAGAATTGAAGGGGTTTTCCCTATGGACCATTAATCTTGCAATGGGATAATTATAAGGTAGTAGAGTTTTGGTTGTTAAGTAGGGCTTAATCCCATTCCTCTAAGTGTTAATGGGTCCCACATCTTCATAGAAGACAAACGTGTTATCACGTAAATTTGGCACACATGGGATATTTTGGCGATTATTACTGAAAGGCATCATTTACATATAACATCCATCTCATAAAGCTTCTTCTTTATAAAATTCAACATGTGAAACAAAGCAATGAATAAAAAATTCAATCTTTTGTACATTTGCGTAGGTTTATAAAATGATACTTCTGCAACATCACATAGAAAGACCTTTGAAAGTCACAAAAATATACCAGCACATAGATCATTAACTTCTGCAATGCTTTCAAAGCTTTGCACCCACATTTTGGGTCCAAGGAATTTGAATTGGCTTCCTTCACATGCTTTGGCATTCAATAGCCCCATATTTGTACCTTGATGCCATTTCATGAGAGGGGAAATTTACATGGTGAACTGATTGTTTGAGGACCACCATTTGACTTATAAAAGAAAGTTACGAGCACACTTTCATAAGGAGAAATCAAGAGCAAGGTTGTGATGCAAGAATTGGTTTCAGAGAACAATCTTTCCACCTCATTCTCATCATCCATTTGCATTTCAAGCTTACTTATATTATTCCTTAAGAAGCAAGCCTTTTCCTTTCACCATTCCAAGTTAACAAACAATTTGAGAGAGGTTAAGGGAACCTCCCAAAGGGAGTGTTGGCTTCCATTTGCAAGCAACAATCTCCTACGTGACACCATTGTATTCAATATTTTCCATTGGGCATAAATATTTGTTGAAGCTCACTTGCTTATTGTGTTTTCATGTCATTTATGCAAGTTTTATCTTTTGAGCAGTATTTTCTTGTGTTATTATTCATTTAATAGTTTCAACAATGTTTATTGGAATTTCTAACCATTTAATATGTTTTCATGTTTAAAAACTACAAGGGAAGGAAGAATCACTCCTGCATGACCCATTTTTCTCATACATAATTTACAAATCTACTTTGTGTTTTTATTATTTTTCACATGTTTAGGTTGTATTTTTTATATTAATTGATTTTTTCTCTTGTAGGATCATACTCCTAACCAATCAGTTTTGTAGGTTGTAGTCCCATTTTTCTTAATTTCTTGGGCTGCACAGATTTTGTTGTTTGTTCATCACATTGGTGCAACATTTTCTTCGATATTCACATAATCATGTGACTTATATTTGTTTTCACTTGCATAGATTTTCTGCACAATAATTATAACCTCGATCCTACACTATCACTTGATTTCCAAGTGATATTTCGTACATTGTTTTTCTGTGCAACCTGTTAACTTTCAAACCGCACTATAGTGTGACTAAGAGGCCAAAAAATTACATGAACGAGACCAATTTGAGATTCTTGGCTTGATTTGATTCATAGTTGTAGTCCACATAGATACTCACAGTGATTAAGAAATTAACAAATCAAACACAAATTGTTTTTACTTCGTTAGGCATTAAATCACTTAGTTTGAGCAGGGGGGAAAGTCATTTTGCACAAGTTTCTTTTTCCAGGGATTGGGATTTGAGGTTACCGACAACCTCCTATCCTACACTAGATTATTTGATCAAACTTATTCATTGATTTCAAGTTGTAAGAAATTATTAGTCTAGGAATTTGAGTTAACTTGCAATAATTTAATTGATTGCCACTTGCATATTTCTTTCTTTTAAAGAAATTTATATTAAATTCGTCCTTGACACAAACAAGGGACCTAGAAACCCTTCGAATCCTATTATGCTCTTTTCCTTGTGCCCATAAAGCGACCTTGGTGAATAAAAAAAGACAAAAAGAGTGGAATACCCCCCTTCACACATTTATTCCTTTTAGTTGTCTTTTGCAAATCAATTACACTTGAAGAATTCATTAAAGAGGATTGAGGAACCCTACATGTTCATATCTCTTTGCTTTAATTTCTGATAAATTATTTACAAACATTTACTTCAAGAATTTTCAATCACATGTGTGTTTTCTCACTTGAAGCATACACATTGGAACCTAAAGACTAATCTATTTAAAGTATTCTCTTCATTTTGCACTCATAAGGTGATTTGGATGAATAAAAAAATTGAGAGGTTAGAAAGACCTCCCTTGTCACACTATTAAATCAAATTTACCTTTTAAAATAAACACAGGATTCAATCCTAACCAACTTAACTCCTCTACGACCAAGAGGTCGCAAAACAATTTATAGTTTAAGTTAGGATTATTGGCTTAGACATCCAAATAATGTTGCTCAATATTTTTCATATGAAACGATAGTTGATTTTAGGGAACTTATTAAATCTTGCTACACCAAATGTGATCAAACCTAGATAACAAATCACAGTGACCAAGGGAACTAAATCCAAGGTGCGGGTTATTCTTTTTTCCACATTGAGCCACCCATCTTGTTGTGGAGGAAACACTTGACCATTCTATGCTAAACCTATTATCTACACTTGAGGCATGTATCTTAGTGACAAAAAAATAACATTTTCACCAGGTGGCATTTGTGGGATGGATTTGTACATGAATAATATTTGGTGGCTATTGAAATTTTTTTATTCATTCTATAATATAACCCAAATACACCTCTTTATAACTGATTCATTTGTACCTTCACTAGTTGTCTTCGATGGGTTCATAACCATTTGACAAGAGAGTTATTGGATTTCCCAATTACAAAATTTGATAGGAAGAATGTTAGGTCGATAGGATCATATGATGTGTTGTTTTTAAATAAAAAGAACCTTATGTTTTATGGAGAAAAACTTCCTATGGCTTGGGGTGGACCACAATAGACAGTATGACACCAAAAATCAATCCATTCTTAGGAATGCTAGATATATAAAATAAACTAACAATATTGGGGTAAGAACAATGCCTCAACCGGATGTTCGAAGATGACCACCATTGATCTCTCTATTAAAACTTGTCCCTACACTTCGTACTCAACAACAAATATATCTACAAGCATGATATATAATGTGTTAGTGTCTAATATAGCATATTCAATTTAAACATGTATATAAAGCAATTACATCAATGGAAAAAAATATTCATAATCACACATGAAATTGGGTGAGAAATGGATATTTCTGTTAATGTAAATAGAGATACAAAGGACAACCTCTTTTGGCACCTCATCGAAACTAAGAAATCGAGTCCCTCAACTTGGTCCTCAACCAATTAAATCCTCCATGCAATGGAAAGATCACAAGGACAATGGAAACCTTGGGTAAGAGCACTAATGGCTTCCTCAATGACAAAGGGATGCAAACTCAAGCATATAAGAATGGGGAAACATTCCACTATAATCTCCGTACTCTCCAAAATTCTCGTCCCTCAATTCTTCAAAATAGCTCAATATATATCCCCTCAATAGGAAGTGAAGAGTTGAATCAGAGAATTTCCCAGTATATGGAAAGCTAAGGATCAAGTCATTTGTTACTTGATGGGGAAAAATCCAAACATTTTTTATTTTTTGAGCAAAAAATCTGATGTATGCAGGTGACAATGGTGCAAGCTGCATATACACGAGTTGTAGACTTGTGACCCGCATGTATCTTCAAAAGTGTTTTTAAGGGGTTGCACTAGAAAATTAGGGAAATGGTGAGTACAGGGGCTATAGCGAGTTTGCATAGGGACATGGAAAGGCCATCAAATAATGATGTATGAGGTGTGGAAAATCACACTATAACATTTGCCCCCTAATGTGTGAGGTTAGAGGCATACACAATGGTCAAAACACATTATAATATCCCTCGGAGTGGAGTTGTGGTGAACTAGGTGGATGCACCAACCACTCGTCAGAATGATACAATGATAAATCTCTACATATGACTGCAGATATGAAGTATACACAACAATCCTGGATACATATCAGTGCAATGGCCATGGATATGCACAATAGACATATGTCATGAGTGGTCATTGCCACATTCAATATATAGTGAGGTATAGTCTACATACTGAATGAATACATATGGCACATAAGAAGGTACACTGAACTCTGGCATGAGAACTAAAATCTCATAAATACTGTCACGGTGAAGGAAGTAGCATATATGGAATGCCACCAAACTCTGAGGTCTTCTACATAAATTGCTACTAGTACATGTCCCATCATGTGAATAAGGGTGTTGGGGTTGAACATGATGGACCATCATTTGATTACCAGTCATTGATGTATACCGTTGAAAAAAGTGAGACATACCATTGATAATGATAATAGGAATTAAGGTACATAGTGGATTCAATCAAGTGTGAATAGATGTGTTGAGGTCAAACACTTGAAAAAGTCCATCAATTAGGGGACATTGATGTATTCCCAAATTTGTCGATGGGGATAGAAACTAGCAATGATGACTGCAAACATCAAGGCACTCGATGGAATCTAGATCCCTATTCCAGAATAACGGATATGAAGTCGATGAAATGCAATTCGATGGAATTAGGGAATTAAGGCATCCCCCATCAACCAACACGAGATAGTCAACAACGCAAGATAATTTGGAAGAACTCAGACAAACAAGATATGTGTGAAATAGTAACCAATGTATTGGGAATGGATGACATGCAGAGTCAACATAATTGAGGAATGGCTGAGTCAAGTTAAAGACTTCCTTTGAACAAGAGAATATTGCAGATGGAGACACTTAGGAAGCATATACTCAAAGTGAAAATTGGGACAACTTTGTGACACAAGAGGAATCAATAGAGGCTCCACAATGACTGGAAGCATAAACTATCAGTGGAGAAAGCTTTTATAACATGCAAAACTCCTAAGGTCATACTAGAAACCCAATAAATGGTGAATATACTCATGGAATATGCTCCGTTCCAAGGTGACACAACAACTGCCAAGGTGAGACAATATCATTTCCTATCTACGTTTTTTATGTTTTATGATTTTTTGTTCTTTTTCATGTTAAGAAGCTTTAAAAAGAGTAAAATTTATTATAGTACAACAAGGAGGAAACACATGTCATGAGAAAGAAAGCTAGTTCATTCCACCGAAAGGATCTAACATGATCTACTTTGGAGTCATCACATCTTCTTTTTGTTTCTAAATGTTGGGCATAGTCAACAACCTCAAAGGCTTTCACCCAAAGTGGGATAATTTCCCACAAAATTAAATAATGAAAATGAAAAATGGGATTTAGTTATTGCATTGGTGGGGCCTTGCTTATGCTAGTATTATGAGCCATATCTATGTGGTAAAGGACTTAGAAGTAGGGACATGCATCCAACATAGGTTGTGGGGCCCCTTTATCACTAGTTATGCAATGGATGACATGGGAGATCTCGGTCCTTGTTGGATGATGATGAATAATCACTGGTGAGTAGGAAGGTCAAGGATGATACACTCTCGATGGTATCTACTAAGGTGGGAACACGTTTCTCTATAGGTAATTCTTATGGAGGCACCCTAAGGTGGAGAAGTTGATCTTGTAGACGCATATGCTTGAGGCAAACTTATCGTTAAGCGCGTAAAATGGGAGACTAAAACAAATAATTGGAAGAATCACCACATGATCGACATGGGCATGACATCTTGGAACGTATAGGCTCATGTGTCATTATTACTAGCAAAGTGTGGTTTGACAAGTTTTGATGAGGATGGATTGGGATTGTATGCAAATGGTTCCCATAGGATATACATCCACCATGCTGTGATTTTGGTTTGATATGTATTGGTTGTGGTGTAAGTGTCTCAGTGGTAGGTTTCAATGAGATGATTGTTTTCGAGGTAGATATAATCACTATTGCTACGAATGCAGTAACTAAATCCCATTTTTTGTTTTAACTAAAGTCCTGCTCCAACCACCAGTGCAATAACTATATCCCATTGTTTGTTTTCTCTAAATGTTGTTATGGGAAATTATCCCACTTTGGGTGAAATCCTTTAGGTTGTTGACTAGGACTGATATTTAGAAACATAATTAATGTGATGACTCCAAATTCCTACAAGGTATTGTTAGTGGAATGAAAAAAAAAAGATAATTAAAATAATTTGAAATAGAAAAATGGGAAATGGGGGACTCAAACCAAAACAAGGAACAAGTACAAGAACCACTTTAGATTTATCAATGGTAAAGAAAGTACATATAGTGTCACTTAGGAGAGATGGGCTCCAAATAAAGGAAAAAAATCCCTTTTAGGGAGGTCTATTTTGTCCACACTAGATGTTGAGTAGCTTGAAGAACAAATGAGAAGAACACTTTCCCATTGGAGGAAGGTGGCAAGGGAGCTTGGAGGATGTTAATAAAAGGGAATAGGAGATCTATAAGTGAGATATATCACAACACCAACAACATAACCTTGCTATAATTTCTTCTTACAAGATGCATTCCCATGGATTCCCTTTATAGGCCAAGAGGTGGCCAAGAAACAACTAGATGCAAGTGTGAACCCTAGCACCTTCTGAACTAGATTCAAGGTACACAATGGGGGATATTCAATGAGCCCAAGTACACAAGGAGCCAGATTCAAATTTTTGTAGGGGATGGAGCTTTCATGAGCCTTTAATGTGTCATGGGTGGTTGAGATCACTCTGTTTTAACAGTTGTGCAAATATTGAGGGGAAATCCATGCAAATACTATGCAGGAACCAAACGGGTAATACACACAGTAGCATATATAAACAAACACCTAGCCATCCAGTTTTATCTTTTCACTATTCTTTGGAATTTAAGGACTCACACTTCTTCTTTGATCTGACAAAGATGTCTTAGGTGGCCTTCATGGTATATGTTGATGATGCCTTACTGCGTAAATTAAAAAAATGTTGCACATGTGCGATATTTATGGATTAACATATAAACAAATATTTAATTAATGCTTCTAATTCGCTAAAAGCTTGATAATGTCAAATTTTAGGTTATAAAAGGATGGAACTATGGTCCAAGTGGTTAGTGTGGGATTCCTAGACCAAAAATAATAGTACAATTATGGATTTGAATCCAATTTGGTAAACCAACAAAGATCCATCTTAACTCTTAGTCTATGAAGCATCGAGAGGGATCAAATTGTTAAATTTACAACATCACAAGCCATTATCCAAGCCAATCTTGTGTGTAGCCATGATTGAGCTTCATTTGTTGAGGTAGGGAGCCCGAGTTGGACTTAGGCACTTGGAGTAAAATTCTTGGGTTGGACTCAATAATGACTAAACCTTCCATGTAAAATTTTAATCCTCATGTGTTGAGGTGAATACTTTGATATGTCAAAGTGATGATGTTGTCTAGTCTTGTTGGATAAGGATAAAGACTTGCATGTTAAGTCAGATCTTCATGTGTTGAGGTGGACCTCCAATATAGAGGTGATGCTTTTCATGTTGAAGTGTTAATGTTGTGTGATGTATTACTAATGATGATCACTAAAGATGGTTGTACTATTAAGTCTCCTCTAGATACTGACCAACTCTAGAGTGAATTACTTTACCATATGACCACTTGGAACAAGACTAATATAATATGATCAGAACATTGAACAAATATTCTTGGTATAATTTGATATGATATATAAATTAAAGTTGGCACGTATTAATGATACAAATAAGATAAGAGATAAATATAAATGCATAGAAGAAAAACTTAGAATTCAAATTGCTCATGGGAAGACTTCAATTGAGTAAAGAGAACTTGAATGGTTAAGCATCGATGACATTACCAATGTATGCCTCAGTTAATTAAAGAATAACTCATAGTGATCACTTCAGTAAACCAATCAACATGATTATAGTTAAGAGGAGATAACTAAAGTGTTAATAAATAAGAACTAGTTAACTAAAGTGGTTTGCATAACGAAACTTTAGTTAAACTAAAATATGACACTTGCATGACAACAATTGAGTAATTACATTACAACACTTGAGTAATTACATTACAACACTTGAGTAATTACATTACAACACTTGAGTTAGTATCTAATCTAAGTGATCAAGCAATCAGTTAGGAGCGAAGTTCATCCTAAAGTCAGTGGAGCATGGTTTAATGTCAAAGATGAAGACATTGCACATTTTGTTATGTGGGATTGAAGGCACTGAAGAGTAGAGATATTCTCCAAATAAGGCACTCACTATGTTTTGCATGGGAGCCTAATTCCCCATGCAATGATTCACTACATCTTGCATGGAACTGTTTCTGGAAATTTATTAATGTGTTTGACACATTACAAAGATTATTTCAGTTGATCCTTCTTCTCTCTTGTTTAGTGTATACACCTAAGGTGTTTTGATTCTCTTATCTTACACCTCGAGTTCCAAAAGAAATCTGCTATTGTAAATGACATTCTCTGCTATCTATCATTATTATACTGGGAAGATTTGTTGGGGTTTTTCATCATCATTTTTTTGATGGTTTTCCCCAGGGTACATCCTGTGTTATGTGTGAATGATTTTGTGTATGAATGGTTCATTGATTTCAAGTATTCAAATTTCAGCAATTAAAAGACTAAACATCAAATATCAACCAAAATTCAACACAAATACTTAGAGGCGCAAACCCATTTTGGAGTCCAAAACTTGAGGAAAGGTTTGCACCTCAAGGGATTTGATATCTTTTGATGCTTGATAGAGCGAGAATTAAAACATATCTATGTTGGTTGAACCAAATTTAATAATTATAGTGGAAAATATTTCATGTTGTGAAGTATAACACATTAATCCTACAAATACGCAAAGTTGCAATAATTTTAATTATGAAGTATTAAAATACTTGCAATTTACCAAATTAAGAATTGATTCGCAATTATAACAAAACTAATATATAATTTATTATTCTATTATTAACTTAACAATACATAATCAAATATATTTTCCATCACAATAATCCACCTACCAACTCGAAGTGCCAAATATTCCAATTTGGAATGTAAACGATAACACATAAATCCTACAAATAGGAAAAAATTGCATTCATTCATTGATTATGAAATAAAATAGTTATTCTTAATCCGTATGTAGATTGAAATTGAAATTCAATGTATATTTATATAAATGTATTGTACAATCTAGGCAATTTAAATTTGGAGTTAACATGTACTTGGTTTTATAATTTTTTTTATATATTTAGTTTTTAGAGACGACATGTGATGCATCAACATGCCAGATATGACACATCTCATCCACTTTGGGTTGTAGAAAGCGCCTCTCAGCATAAGCAATGGGAATATCCATGATCTATTAACTTGCATTAGAAATAGGTGGTTGTTATTGGTTAGCCTTGAGAAAAATATATCTCTCTTTGGGGAAAACACAATTATCTAACTAATAAGCACAATAATTAAAGAATATATGCTTACAATGTTTTTGGTATTTATATTAATATAGTTAATATCACAAGTGGTGGTAGGGTTGGTGAAAGTGGGGCATTGTTACATTCCCCCACCCAAGTTTGAATCCTCAAATAATTGAAGGGGTTTTCCTATGGACCATTAATCTTGCAATGGGATAATTGTAAAGCAACAGAGTTTTTGTCGTTAAGTAGGGCTCAATCCCATGCTTCCAAGTGTCAAATGGGTCCCACATATTCATAGAAGACAGATGTGTTATCGCCTAAATTTTGCATGCATGAGACATCTTTGGCGATTATTACTGAAAGACATCATTTACGTATAACATCCATATCATAAAGCTTCTTCTTTAGAAAAATCAACATGTGAAACAAAGCAATGAATAAAAAATTCAATCTTTTGTACATTTGCATAGGTTTATAAAAGGATACTTGTGCGACATCACATAGAAAGACCTTTAAAAGTCACAAAAATATACCAGCACCCAGATCATTAACTTCCGCAATGCTTTCAAAGCTTGCAACCACATTTTGGGTCCAAGGGATTTGAATTGGATTCCTTCACATGCTTAGGCATTCATTAGCTGCATACTTGTACCTTGAGGCCACTTCACGAGAGGGGGGGTTTACATGGTGAACTGATTGTTTGAGGACCACCATTTTACTTATAAAAGAAAGTTACAAGCACACATTTCACAAGGAGACATCAAGAGCAAGGTTGTGATGCAAGAATTGGTTTGAGAGAACAATATTTCCTCCTCATTCTCATCATCCATTGACATTTCAAGCTTACTTATATTATTCCTTAAGAAGAAAGGTTTTTCCTTTCACCATTCCAAGTTAGCAAACAATTTGAGAGATATTAAGAGAGCCTCCCAAAGGGAGTGTTGGCTTCCATTTTCAAGCAAAATTCTCCTAGGTGACACCATTGTATTCGATTTTTTCCATTGGACATAAACATTTGGTTGAAGCTCACTTGCTTATTGTGTTTTCATGTCATTTATGAAAGTTTCATCTTTTGAGTAGCTTTTTCTTGTGTTATTATTCATTTAATAGTTTCAATGATGTTTATTGGACTTACTAACCATTTAATATGTTTTCTTGTTGACAACCTACAATGGAAGGAATAATCACTCATGCTTGACCCATTTTTCTCATACATAATTTACAACTCCACTTTGTGTTTTTATTATTTTTCACATGTTTAGGTTGTATTTTTTATTATTAATTTATTTGGTCTCTTGTAGGATCATAATACTAACCAATGGGTTTTGTAGGCTGAAGTCCCATTTTTCTTAATTTCTTAGGCTGCACAGATTCTGTTGTTTGTTCATGACACTGGTGCAACATTTTATTCGATATTCACATAATCATGTGACTTATATTTGTTTTCACTTTCATAGATCTTCCACACAAGAATTATAACCTTGATCCTACACTATCACTTGATTTCCAAGTGATATTTCCTACATTGTTTTTCTACGCAACCTGTTAACTTTCAAACCGCACTATAGTGTGATGAAGAAGCCAAAAACTTGCATGAATGAGACCAATTTGAGATTCTTAGCTTGATTTGATTCACGGTTGTAGTCCACACAGATACTCACATTGCTTAAGAAATTAACAAATCAACCACAAGTTGTTTTTACTTCGTTAGGAATTAAATCACTTAGTTTAAGTACGGGGGAAGTCATTTTGCACAAGTTTCTTTTTCTAGGGATTGGGATTTGAGGTTACTAGCAACATCCTATCCTACACTAGATTATTTAATCAAAATTCTTCATTTCTTTCAAGTTGTAAGAAATTATTAGTCTAGAAATTTGAGTTAACTTGTAATAATTTAATTTATTGCCACTTGCATCTTTCTTTCTTTTAAAGAAATTTATATTAAATTCATCCTTCACACAAAAAAGGGGCCTAGAATCCCTTGGAATCCTATTATGCTCTTTCCCTTGTTCCCATAAAGCGACCTTGGCGAATAAAAAAAGAAAAAAAGAGTGAAATACCTCCCATCACACATTTCTTCTTTTTAGTTGTCTTTTGCAAATCAATTACACTAGAAGAATTCATTAAAGAGGATTGAGGAACCACACATGTTCATATATCTTTGATTTAATTTATGATAAATGATTTACAAACATTCACTTCAATAATTTTCAATCACACATGTGTTTTATCACTTGAAGCATACTCATCGGAACCTAAAGACTAATCTAATTAAAGTATGCTCTTAATTTTGCACTCATAAGGTGATTTGGATGAATAAAAAAATTGAGAGGTTAGAAATACCTCCCTTATCACACCATTAAATCAACTTTACCTTTTAAAATAAACAAATGAATCAATCCTAACCAACTTAACTTCTCTACGACCAAGAGGTTACAAAACAATTTATAGTTTAAGTTAGGATTATTGGCTTAGACATCCAAATAATGTTGCTCAATATTTTACATATGAAATGATAGTTGATTTTAGGGAACTTATTAAATCTTGCTACACCAAATGTGATCAAACCTAGATAACAAGGCACAGTGACCAAGGGCACTAAGGCCAAGGTGAGGGTTATTATTTTTTTCCACATTAAGCCGCCCATCTTGTTGTGGAGGAAACACTTGACCATTCTACGCTAAACCTCTTATCCACACTTGAGGCATGTATCTTAGTGAAAAAAAATCTAGGATTTTTGCCAGGTGGAATTTGTGAGATGCATTTGTACATGAATAATGTTTTACTGGCTATTGGAAATGTTTTTATTCCTTCTATAATATAACTCCAATATCCCTCATTATAACTGATTCATTCATACTTTCACTAGCTGTCTTTGATGAGTTCATAACCATTTTACAAGAGAGTTATTGGAATGCCCAATTACAAAGTTTGAGAGGAAGAATGTTAGGTTGATAGGATCATATCATGTGTTGTTTTTAAATACAAAGAACCTTATGTGCTATGGAGAAAAAATTCCTATGGATTGGGGCGGAACACAATAGACAGTATGACACCAAAAAGCAATCCATTCTCAGGCATGCTAGATATATAAAATAAGCTAACCGGTAACGGGTAAGAAAAATGCCTCAGCCGTATGTTTGAAGATGACCACCATTGAGCTATCGATCAAAAGTTCTCCCTATACCTTGTCCTCAACAACAAAGAGATCTACAAGCATGATATATAATGAGTTAGTGTCTAATATAGTATATTCAATTTAAACATGTATATAAATAAATTACATAAATGGACAAAAATATTCATAATTACACATGAAATTGGGAGAGAATGGATATTTCTATTAATGTAAGTAGAGATACAAAGGACAACCTCTTTCAGCACCTTTTCGGAACCAAGAAATTGAGTCCCTCAACCTGGTCCTCCACCAATTCAATCCTCAATGTAATGGAAAGATCACAAAGACAATGGCGAGCTTGGGTAAGAGCACTAATGGCTTCCTCAGGGACAAAGGGAGGCAAAATCAAGAATATAAGAATGGGGAAAAGTTCCACTATAATCTCCTTACTCTCCAAAATTCTTGTCCCTCAGGGACAAAGGGATGCAAAATCAAGCATATAAGAATGGGGAAAAATTCCACTATAATCTCCTTACTCTCCAAAATTCTCGTCCCTCAATTCTTCAAAATAGCTCAATATATATCCCCTCAATAGGAAGTCAAGAGTTGAACCAGAGCATTTCCCAGTATATGGAAGGCCAAGGATCAAGTCATTCGTTACTTGATGGGGAAAAATCCAAACATTTTATTTTTATTTTTTGAGCACAAAACCCGATGTACACAGGTGACAATGGTGCAAGCTGCATATACACGAGTTGTAGACTTGTGACCTGCATGTATCTTCAAAAGTGTTTTTAAGGGGTCGCACTAGAAAATTAGGGAAATGGTGAGTACATGGGCTATAGTGGGTCTGCATAGGGACATGGAAAGTCCATCAAAGAATGATGTATGAGGTGTGGAAAATCACGCTATAACATTTTCCCCCTAATGTGTGAGGTTAGAGGCATACACAATTGTCAAAACACATTATAATCTTCCTCGGAGTCGAGTAGTGGTGAACTGGGTGGATGCACCAACCACTCGTCAGAATGATACAATCATAAGTCTCTACATATGACTGCATATATGAAGTATACACAACAATATTGGATACATATCAGTGCAATGGCCATGAATATGCACAATAGACATATGTCATGAGTGGTCATTGCCACGTCCAATATATAGTGAGGTATAGTCTACATACTGAATGAATACATATGGCACATAAGAAGGTACACTAAACTCTGGCATGAGAACTAAAATATGGAATGCCACCAAAATCTGAGGTCTTCTACACAAATTGCTGATAATACATGTCCCATCATGTGAATAAAGGTGTTGGGGTCAAACATAATGGACCATCATCAGATTACCAGTCATTGATGTATACCGTTGACATATGTGAGACATACCATTGATAATTATAATGGGAATCAAGGTACAGAGTGGATTCAATCAAGGTGTGAATAGATGTGTTGCTGTCGAATACTTGAAAAAATCATCGATCAAGGGACATTGATGTATTCCCAAATCTGTCGATGGTGAGAGAACCTGCCACTAATGACTACAAACCTCAAGGAACTCAATGGAATCTATATCCCTATTCTAGAATAAAGGATATGAAGTCGATGAAATGGAATCTGTTGGAATTAGGGAATTAAGGCATCCCCCATCAACCAACACGAGGTACTCAACAATGATGGATAATTTGGAAGAACTCAGATGAATAAGATATCTGTGAACCGGTAACCAATGTATTGGGAATGGATGACATGCAGAGTCAACATAACTGATGAATAGATGACTCAAGTTAAAGACTTCCTTTGAACAGGAGCATAATGCAGATGGAGACACATAGGAAACATAGACTCAAAGTGAAAATTGGGACAACTTTGTGACACAAGAGGCATCAACAGAGGCTCCACACTGAATGGAAGCATAACTGTTGGCAGGGGTTTTGGTAAGTGAGTTGTGCAGCATCGCGGTAGCTACGCAACCTCACGCAGTGCCAAGGAAGGCTAGATTAGCACGATGGGCAGAAGAATAACTGCTTTGAATATTTTTGATGTTATTTGACCAAGTTTTGTTGTAATAGGTCATTAGAGGTTATAATTTAGTTAGAAGTGGAACCTCAATGTAATGGCGCAAGCATATTTATAGATCTAGTTTTGAAAGTAGATGGTACCAAGAATATGAGAGAAAGAAGAGGATCATGATCCTCATAGGAGAATCGCATCAGAGGATAATGGTGGCATAAGGTCTATTGCGATCTGGTTTTTGGAGAATTCCCTATGTATCTGCGATTAATCTGGGTCTTTCCTGATGTATGCAGTCTCTGGTTTTGGAGAAGAATTATGTAATTTGGATCCTTTGTGCAAGATTATTATGATATGACAATTGATGCACAAATCTTGTCTGTTATCACTGCTGTGATCTAATTTGTTATGATGTTGCAACCTATTTTTCTATGATGTTGCTGTGATTTAGTCTCTTTCTATTATATTGATGTGATATGTTTTAAATCTACTACTGTTTGTTGCACTATGAGTTGATATGTTTTATGAACAATGTTGCAGTATTAGCTATAATGTGACAACTGTATGATGCTGTGGAAATGAATCTATAATGACTGCATAAGTTCTGAATACACTCTGAAAGTTGTGGAAATGGTTTAAAGTCAAATGCAAAGCTCTGGATCTAGCACTTATGGTGTCTCCTCGTTGGATCCCCATATCCTCCTTCTCCCTACCGGAAATTCGGTTCCAACAACTCTCCCTTGAAAATCTCGGGTGAAACCTCTTCTACTCCACAAATGTTGTTGGGTAGGGTAAAACCTGTCTGGGCTGGTGCTCAGGGAGATTGCGCTGGTTGGGCATCAAAAGAGTGAGAACCATTGTTGATGAGGATTTGTTGGTGGGTTTTTCCAACAAATGGTTCCATTGTTGGGACCTGAGTTGCTATTAATAGGAGGATATGTTTTGGCATTTGACTCAACTGGAGATCAAATGGTGGTTTGGTCTAAAGTTGTGGGAGTTTACTGAAGCTGAAAATTAGAATCCAAAGTTGTCGATGGGCCACTGGATGGACATGTATATCTATGACGGTCCTCACGAATGGTTCTTTTGTGAATTTCCTGTCCTCTTGCAGGAATGGCTAGCAAAGTTCACTAAGAAGAAGACAAACTTTCAAGGAGGAGAGCCGACATCCTGGACCCCAGAGTTGATCCAGGAGTTACAAGAAACCAATAATAAGGCATCACGAGTAGTTTAAGTGTGGTTGGATAGTATCTTAGAAGGATACATCATCGAGTTTGCAGTTGACACCAATAAGTCCTTTAGCGAAGCAGAAAGGGAGTTCTTCAGTGGACCTCAAGGAAGATTCTTATTGTCACTACAACTGTCCATTAAAAAACTAGTCTGTGAAAAAGGTATTCTAAATATGGACCAAGAGTAGTGGAACTTTGGTGTGCAGAGGATGTAGGCACCGCGACGCCAGGGGGGAGATGCATTGAAAAGGTAAGGGGTAGATGGGCATGAGTTCTGGTGAGAATGTGAAGGTCTCCAAAGAAACAAGTGGTTGTACAAGGGGAGGAGCAAGGTTTAGAGTGAAGAGGTAGAGGACAAGAGAAGGCCCTGCCGTGATCAAAGTGAAATGCCATGAAGAATAGCCACATGGGATGAAGCAACCCTTTGTGATGACAAGGATGACCAGGCCCAGGTTACGCCTGGAAGGACAACAGGATTGAACCCTAGCACTAACGTGCCCACGCATCCATGCACTACTCCACCATAAGGAAAAAATACACACTCCGTGTCAACTTGCTCAACGTGTTAGCAACAATCTAGTAATAGAGCACCAGCAAGAGGAAGAAGGCCTAAAATGGCGGGCGATGAAATGAAGTTACCAATATTCAATGGGAATGGCACTGATGATCTAGAACAGTACTGGTTCTTATGTGAGGCGATCTAGACTGCTCTACAAACTATCGATGATGATGTTAAGAAAAGTCAGCTGGTGACTACTATGAGGGGCTGTGGGTTGGAATGGTTCATGAGATTCACGGGTATCCCTCAGGGAGGTACCGCGAAGAAATTGGATGAGATCCAAATGGGGTTCTTTGAATAATTTAAGAAGCCAAAATCTGAGGCTTAGTATATTACTAAATTGAAAGAGATCAAATAGTTCCTCAATGAGATGATTTGGGACTTTGATCAGGGTTTAAGACATTGATGGCTCGGGTCATTTTTTAGATGCGTGATGTTCAACACAAGGAACGGTTCATTGCCGTGCTTGTCCAGCATATCAAATATTTGCTAATGCCTCAAAATATTGCGACACAGAGTGAGGCTCTGGAGACCGTGATGAAATTGGAAGCATCGCCAATAGGAGAATATGCGGTCAGAATGAACCAGATTCAAGCACAGTTGGCTAATTTGATGCTCCAACTGCAAGATATCAAAAAGGCCAAGGAGGATCATGATGATATTTGGTGCACCTGTTTCCATTCAGACGGACACACCAAGGACACCTTTTCAACGTTTCAGAATTATTTGCTGTTAGGAGCTCTGAATTCATTGAGCTGTGCTGGTGTACCATGGTGTTGCATATGTTAGGTCTATGGGAATTGACATGAGAACTCTGAATACATGTAGAATATGGTTACCAAGGCAGAAAATTTGTATTGTACATTCTTTTAGTTAGTCGGAGATGATGATAAATTTTGTCGAGCTTATGATTTTCTCTAGGAAAGGATCTATGATTCATAATTTGTGAAAGATGAGGACCCCCAGACAGTACAAGTGCAACCACAAGTAGTGCAACCAGTAGCACAAGTGACATATACACCACCACCTCCATTGCAGTTTGTCCTGGCACAACCGCATCAACATTTTATATCACAGCCACAGTTTGCACCTCTGTCGCAAATGGTGGTACAACCACAGTATAACCAGGCACCGTGACTATATTATAATCAACCACAATATGTTCAAACCACGCACTATGTCCAACGACAACCAAACCCACCTCAACAATAGATGGACCAACCGTAGTTTCAACAAGGAGGATTCTGAGGGGGATTCCATGGAGTATTCAGAGGTCGAGGAGGAGGACGAGGTCGTGAATCAATATAGTGTTACACCCATGGGGTATTTGGGCATTATTAGAGGGAGTTCCCTCATGCGTAGTGTACATACTATGCAACCAGTGATCATATTGTTGATAGATGCCCTTAGTTGATTGCAAAATGGAAGGCTGGAAATATTCCTCAATTACAAAACATACAGAATCAGAATCAACCTGGATTCCAAGTACAGAACCAACCGATAATGCAGAACTAGGTCCCACCGCAGACTCAGACAAAAAACCTACCTCAGACTCAGAACCAACCGATGAATCAACCATTAAATCAGAACCCGCCATTGAACTTGAATAAATGACCGATAGTTGCCACAATTCAGGCTGAGCCACGGATGAAGGATGTTGATGTTGGGATCATCACTCGCGCTGGTGTGACAACTGGAGACAATGGAACACGGCTACAGGTTTGACTCGCTGGCAAGAAAAAGGCCACATTTGATATTGCAACAGAGAAAGACACCTTCTTTGGCACAAAGAATGCAATCGGGAGAAATTCGGGTAAGTTACCAATTGTTGAAATGCCATTTTATTTTGATCCATATGTAGAGGAAGGACCATCACGACAACATGGTACCTTGTGGCAGTTCTTTGAGAGTTTTCTATTGCTGGAAAGGGACTCTGACGCCCTTGTTGAGCTTGAGACATTATTGCACCACCCGGATAAGGCAGTGAATGATTCTGCTATGAATTCATTGCAAAAAAGGAAGACAACTAAGGAGATGAGGATGAATATCCAGATCAGAGATTATGAGGTTGACTCGGTCATTCTGGATCTTGGATCAGATGTAAAATTTTTGACCAAGCAAACCTAGAAATTAATGGGAAATCCAACATTGGGATGGTTGTCGGTACAGTTGCAACTAGCAAATCAGGCGAAGGCTCATCCCATTGGTCGCATTTCAAACTTGGTTGTCGACATTGAAGATATGAAAAAGCATGCTAACTTTGATGTGATAGAAGTAGTAGAAGATGGTGGTTCCTATCCCATGCTACTAGGGATTGGATGGGCTAATGATAGCGTGGCAGTTATCAACTTCAAAAAATGAGCTATGACATTTGAAAACCAGGATGTTAGGGTCATTTCTCCTATGGACCCTTCGGAGGGACAACGATATATTGAACTTGTAAAGGACGAAGTTGGGAGAAGTTGGAATCATGCTTATAACATCTTTGAAGACTATATCCATCCTACCGTCGACGAGGAACTTGGATGGTGCAGCGCAAGTTCCACATCCTATGACTCCGAGAACACTCTAGAAAATCGGCAAAATAGGTTGCATGAAGTATCATTCAGGAAATGCGGGTTGATTACACAGTCTCTCTCGCATGTTGCAATTGAGACTGTTGAGTTTCCAACTTATGAAGGACTTCCAGGACTATCAGAGTTCTTTCAGGAATTTCAAGAGAAAGTTTTTGAACTGCAAAGGATACTGGCTCTCGATGTAGCACTGAAGGCTATTCTGGCTTGATGGGGTGCGACACACAAACAGATCATCCATGACTAGGAACAGTGCCGTAGATTGATGATGGTGCACTTCAGCGATCTAGAGGTCTATAATGTTAGGACATATGACAGACAGAATGATCCCACGAGTCATTTAATTGAGTGTCAAAATTTATGCGTGTCATGACCCAGAGATGAATGGGTCCATGATTTTGTTCACACTCTGGAAGAAATGCTGAGATCCTGGTATGTGGCGGCAGAGTTGCGCAGGACCATCACCACTTGGGAGGATTTATCTGTTTGTTTTGTGTAGACGTTTATTTTTTAGGACATCAACCCAAAGGTACGCAAAGATTTACAAATCATCTGCGATGTCATACTCAAGGTCACCCCTTTCACCTATCCCATTGATCCGCATGCACATTGTTCCATCCAATTCATGATGGCCTGCTACAACTTGTCTAGGGAACCTGAAGATGACGATGAGTTGCAGAATGTTAATATTCTAGAGTTTGAAGGAAGCTGCAATGTCGCAGACCCTGACATACCGAAGGAATCGATGAGTCAGCCGTTGAGGATCTGAAAAGTCAACATTGGGTCGACAGAGAACCCAAAATTTTCCAATGTCAGAGACTACTGGGATGAGGAGACTATGGCTAAGATCACAGACCTACTACATGAATTTTAGGAACTTTTTCTGACACAATTTTCAGAGATGAAGGGAATTTTAGGAGACCTGGGGGAGACGAAAATCATGTTGAAACTAGATGCCGAACCGATACGATAGAGGCCGTATCGAATGAATTCACGATACAAGGACCGTGTGAAGGCTGAAAGTGACCAGATGCTTGATGCTGGGATCATCAAGCCTATAGAAGAATCTGAGTGGATAATTGTTATAGCAGATCTCACCACTCTAGGTGAATCACACTTTGTATGGCCTTCCCCTATCCCGTTGTAGACTCCTTAGACCCTATGGACCACTTTTTGTCCTTTGATGTTTCCTTGATCATCCCTAAAAACGCATTGAAAATGCTATACATGACTTTTAAACATATAAGTGCGTACATATGCAGGTTTGACCACTAAAACTGCGTACATCGGGATGTGTGCATAATCCAAATCCTTTTGGAGATTTCCTTGACATGGATCTGACTCATTTGACTCTTGGCCTTCCCTATGCCTTGAGATCGCTCGGATTCGACCTTTCATTACCCCTTTGAAAATCTATATAAGGAACCCCTTGGTACATTGAAGGCATAAGAGAGAATTGAGAGCAACGAAACTATAGTCCATTGTTTCCGGAACTTATGCTTGAGTCTACATCCCTTTGTCCCTTGGAGCACTTTTGTGTTCTTCCCAAGCTTTCCTTTTTCTTGTGAGCTTGCTATCGAGAGATGGAGGATTGAAGTGGTGGAGGCCCGAGTGGGGGATTAAGTTTCTTCGGTTCGCAGACATGCCATCAGAGGTTGTATCTTGTAATCTCTGATTTATATTAATAGAAATATCTTTTCCTGTCCAATAATGTGTGTTTGAATGAATATGTTCTCCATTGGATTATGTCAAATGCTTATACATTATTGATTATATATGCTAGAATAGATCTAACACCATGATATGTAGAATGCTTGTATTGTTTACTTGTTGTTGAGGAAGTAACAAATCAATTCAAGCTGAAGATTGGAAAGCTCAACGGGGATCTACTTCAACCGTTCAGAATAAAGTACGAGGTCTGATCCTTTAGTGTTAGAAATTTTATTTCTATTGCATATTGGGAAAGATTGATTTCTGGAGTCAATCTGTCTGTTGTGGTACCCCAAGACATAGGAATTTCTCTCCGTAACAGAATTGGTGACTCCGCTGGGGAGTTCCTAGTAGTTTTCCTTTGGGGGTTGTTTTCTCGGCATTCAATGAATTTGAATTGCTCTTTCTCTCTTGTTTCTGTGTCGGTTCTGGGGGCATGTATGCCTGGTAGAGTCTGATTGGTGTGAATTTTGTCTCATCCTATCTGTTTTCCTTGATTTTATGCACCTTTTCTTCCTGTACGCGGGTTTTTGATTTACAGTCGCGTCTACACGCGGTTTCCTCTGTGATTTCTGCGTATACACACGAGTTTACTGCGAACAGTCGCGTATGCCCTTGATTTTTCCTTTTTGGGGAAGATAATTGGTTGCTGGGTGAATTCTAATATTTGTTGAGTCTCCTTTGGCACTACCTGAGTCTATTTGACCTCTGTTTCTGACCAGAAATGTTTTTTTTAGGATAATTTTTTTTTTAAGAAAGTTCTTGTCATGGCATTTTCGATTTTTTGTTTGCGATTAGTGTATTAGAGTTCTTTTACCTTAGTGCTTTGCTTGAGTGCTATTTGGCTGTTCTTGCAGAGTCTAGGGGTCGTAGAATCATTCTTTTTCTTTTTACGTCTCTTTTATTTTCAAAAAATCCAAAAAACATTTACTTATCATCATGCATTGCATTTTGCACTTTGCATTGTACTTGCACTAGATAGATTTGCTTTGGAGTACTAGTTAGGAATTCATATAGGAAATTTGCATTCATCATTTGAAGAAGAATTGTGCATTTCACGTAGTAGCATACCCTGTTTTCATGGACACAATGCATTTGCATTGATTGTTAGGTGTGCATTTTACTTCCTGTTGCATCATAACACCACTAGTTGCATGATCATATCCCTTTTTTGAGTAATAAAGCCAACTAAAATCAACGCTAAATAAAATGAATTACACTCTTTTCTTTTCTAGGGTGCACCAACAAGCTTAGGTTTTAGGATCTTGGAGTAGTTCATTGTAAGTTAATTCTCCAAGATCACTAAACAACAACATCTAGGTGTCTGTCCAGGTGAGTGCGTGAAATCCTTGGTATAACCAGTGTTCTTAGGATCCTCCTCTCAAAAGGGAGTTAAGCACCAGGCAGTGTGAGCGGTTATTGATTGGGATGACCCCTAGTCATAATTGAGTAGCACCGGATATATTTCTAGGGTTGTATTCGTTTCTGGGGGCTCTTTCAAGAGTTTCAGTCTTTGCTACCCTGCCCATACGGTCAATCCCGCCTGCGACTGTCCGCCTGAGCATTGAGTATATTGAAGTGACCTTAGTGGACTTACCTAGGATATCGAGGGGGTACTTGCAGAGGTTATTTTGCAGGTGTCCTGGCCAGGTTGGGGTCGGATAACATAGTCGCTTTACAAGTTGAAGCTGAGGGACACAATAATTGGTTATGTACCTCCGCTTGTTGTGTATGGGAGTCTCAAGCCTCTCCTAGGAGAGACATACCTGCTTCATTCAGGAGCTCACTTATCCAAACCTTGTTTGCTTGCATTTGGCTTTAGATTTTATTAGTGATTTCTCTGTGCACACTAGTTGGCCTAGGGTTAACGTAAATAGAGAGCCTTTGCTATTTTTTTGAGTCATTGCAGATTCGAGTGTGGTTCCTCGCTGTTCTCGTCGTTTAGCAAGACTTCCACCTTCTACTTATCCTCCTCCTTTGGGAGAGAGACCTAGACAGTCTAGGTGGACTATGTCACACATTGATTCACACACCATGGGAGATCGTTTAGAGGATATTCCTGAACCACCTCCTCCCATTCGTGTAGACGATGGGGAATTTACTCCTACTTATGATCCTTCACCCGACTTAGCTGAGTTAGGTCCTATGATTTCTGAGATAGGACCCTTGTGTGATAGACCTACTCACTCTAGGTCTGATTCCCCATTAACACATTATTGGTATGGAATGCCGGAAGACGTCGAGATTCATTTTGAACCTGCCAGCACTAGCTATGGTAGTTATGCTACGTCTGGTTTCCCTACACATGATTTGACATTTCATGTTGAATCCAATTTTGAGCCTAGCACTATGCCTGGAGGCACTCTCATTCTTTACCATGCAAATAGGTTTGGGAGCACTAGTCACATAGCACCTTTCGTCCCAGTGGTGGAAGCTACATCGTATCTCCCTCCTAGGTCTAGGGTTAGCGATCCGATTAGGATACTAGATCCGAGATGAGTGACGATAGGTGGTAACACATATATTATTACTCAGGTTCCTTAGTCATCGGTCCCTAGTTCTTCAAATGTACATCCTCCACCTTATTCACGTGGTCCTTCGAGCCGGTATATGGCTACGAGTCAGGTTCGTACTGCGGTTACTAGGCCGATTGTGTCTCAAGTTCACATACCGCCTGCTGCGTCGAGAGGATATGTTCATGCTTCTAGAGGTCATCTTGCTACTTCCGGGGCTTATATCCCTACTTCCGGAGCATATCTTCCTACCTACGGAGTGTCTCATGGGGCATCGCATGCGATGACCTATGGACCTTATCATGGGACGCAGTATGGACAGGTTTCTTCACCTTATGGAGGCGGGTATCAAAAACCTGCTTACTCTCCTAATTACGGCTTTGTAGCTCCTACTAGCCAATGTCCACCATACTATGGTACTTCCACGCCACCCTATGCTGGTCAGACAGGAGGAGGACACTATGGCCAAGGCCATGGTGGTAATCAACCCTATATGAACCAGGGAGTGGTCCATCGACCTCATCATCCTAGGCTCCCTTTCCTTGTGACACTTAATCTTCCTGACTTATCGAGAATTACGAACGATCCTATGGTTCATGACTCGGCTTGGCCAGCTGTCCCTACCAAGCTTCCTTCGGACATACCTAAGTTCTAAGACAAACCGAGAGAGGATCCGAGCGAACACGTTGCTATGTTTCACCTTTGGTGCTCTTCGAATTTGTTACATTAGAACTCAGTATGTTTGTGACTATTTCAACGCACCCTCATAGGGCTTGTTGCGAAATGGTATATAGAGTTTCCTAAGGGAGCTTTCTCTTTGTTCGACGATCTTACGATGAATTTTCTTAATTACTTCTAGCTACCAGTGTGCTATGACGTCGGTACTGAACTCTTGTCGACATTTCAACAAGATAAAGCCACACATATTTCTGATCATATTCAAGAGTGGTGTAGACAGAAGAGATTAATTAAAGCTTTTATACCACCAGAATTCCTCCTTGAGTGGTTCCTCAAGTCGTTATTGCCATATATAACGAAGGATGTTTCCACATCCGAAGTGCAGAATGAGGAACAAGCAATCTTTAGGGCACAGGAACTGGACTTGATCTATGCTTAGTCCGGTTTGTTGTATGAGATTATTCCCAATGCTCCTCGTTCCAGTTTTGATCCAAAAGTCAAACTTGGACCACATGCTGATGGAATTGTGGGTTGTGCAAGTGCGAAACCCGTGGATTTGGTTGCAAAACAAGCTAATAAATTGTCAATCAACCAATCTGCTTTGGGACAAGCTTCAGCTTCGTCTCAACCCGCCCAAATGACGAATGTGCTTTCTGTGCAATCGTCGGACTAGAAGGGTAACTAGCAGCCCGGACAAAATAGAAAAAAGGGTAAAAATAATAATTGAAAGGGTGGGAATAAGAATGAGAATGCTAACAATAATGACAAGAACGGTAGAAATGCTGGGGGGGACAAGCAAGCAAAACGTAAGGTTAAATTCCCTTGCAAGCTATGTAAGGAAGATCACCTCACTTACTTGTGCCCTCGGATTGAAGAAGCTTCGAGATTCTTAGCACAAGGCCCAGCTGTGCTAACAAACCCTTTACCGCATAACCAAAATATGAACTCGAAGTCCCATGACTAGTCTAGTGATGATGATCCACCAGAGGGTAGTGGTCATGGGTGCATTAACATGGTCCGTGTTGTGAAAGTTGTGAGTTGTGTGAAAGATTATAGTTCGTCACAACCTAGCCCAGGAAAAGAGCCTGATCCACCAAGATCCCCTTTGCGCATTGAGAAACCTACGGATAAACCTGAGGCTGCACCTCGCATTCCTAAGGGAGTTCTTAAGCGTTCAGGGCATAATCCAAATGCCCGAGCCGCCCATAATTATTTAGTTGTCGAAGATTTGGGACATACTCCTTGTGCGATGTCTGCATTGGAAGTGCTTCAGAGTTGTCCTTCGCAAAGGAAGGCATTGCTTTCTGCCCTTGGTGTGAATGATGATGATTCTTTTGCCCTACTATGTGTCTCTTTTGGTGCACGTAGAAGGTCTTAGTATGACCGTCAAGCGTACTGTGATTGACGAGGGTGCTGTTGCTTCTGTGATGTCTTTGGCCTGTTGGAAGGGTCTCAGTTCTCCTGAGCTATCTAAATCAACGACTATGTTAACTGCTTTTGATGGGAGATATTTTAGGCTGCACAACATCCTTCCTTCCCTTAAAGTCTGTTTGGGGGGAAAGACCGTTGTGATAGAGGTTGAGGTAGTTGATGCGCCCCTTGACTATAATCTCCTACTGGGTAGGAACTGGATGTACAGTATGCAAGCCGTTGCTTCTTCCTTGTTTCATGTTGTATGCTTTCCACATAACGGGAATATTGTAACGATTGATCAGATGACATTCAAGAATCTGTTTGTTACCGCATCTTCGGGATCTTCGATCCCGATCGTTGAGCACTCTCAGCTGGAAACTGGGAGTGTGGGTGTAGGCATGTATCCATTCCTCATGGGAAGCTTTAGTTGTCCTGCACTAATCCTCATGATAGGATCTAGTTTCGATGAGGCTTTGAATTCTACGATATTGGTGTATTTTCGCACAATTCATATGGAAGATCCTTGGATTTCTCCTTCACCGAGTACTTCGAGTGAGCCTGTCGAGACGAACATGCCTTTGCCTACAGCCATGATAGCTTATCAAGCTAATCTCAAGAGTGTTGCAGGGCCTCGTTCTTCCTCTTCGTGGACGGAGGAGGAAGACCCCTATGTCCTGCCGGTATGGGTAGTATAGTCTTCTCATGCCCATGACTGCCTTGATACAGTGTTCCCGTTTATAGATCAGATTTTGGATGAGTGTGCGGGGAGCGAAGTGTTCTCCTTTATGGACGGCTTTTCTGGGTATAATCAGATACAGATTAAACCTGAGGACCAACACAAGACTGCATTTATTTGTCCTTGGGGAACATTTGCATATCAGAAAATGCCTTTCGGCCTTAAAAATTCCAGAGCTACATTTCAGCGAGCGATGACCTTGATTTTCCACGATCTCAAGTCCATTATTGAGGTATTTTTGGATGATCTCTCTGCTCATTCTCGTATGAGAATGCATCATCCCTATCACTTGAGATTGGTATTCGAAAGATGCCGACACTATTCAGTTAGATTAAATCCTCATAAGTGCATCTTTTGCGTGAAGTTAGGTCGTTTGTTAGGATTCATCGTTTCGAAAGAGGGTATAAGAGTCGAGCCTTTGAAGGTTGAGGCAATACTTTAGTTGTCTCCCCCGAAGAATATTCATCATCTTCAGTGTTTGCAAGGCATGGAAAACTTCTTACGAATAGTTGTTGTCAACTTTTCCAATTTGACTAGAGGCTTTATGCGTCTCTTGAAGAAGGACACCCCCTTTTATTGGGATGAGTGAGCCTAGGAGTCCTTTGATGCACTCAAGCGAGCCCTAGCATCGGCCCCAGTGATTAGTCCTCCGGATTATAGCCGTGATTTCTTATTATATGTGGCCATGTCCTTAGAGATGATTGGTATGGTCTTGGTTCAAGAGGATGAGGAGCTCCAAGAGCATTTCATATATTATCTGAGCCGAAGCCTTATTGACGTAGAGATTCGTTATTCTCATGTCAAGAATCTTGCTTTAGTTACCGTACATGCGATTCAGCGTTTGAGACATTATATTCTCCTTCGCCAGACCTTGGTTGTGGCCCATTTCAATCCATTTGAATTCATCCTCACTCGAAGGATGATAGGGGGAAAGTACAATAAATGGATTGTCATTCTACAAGAATTTGATCTTGAGTTTGTTTCGACAAAATTGAAGAAGTATTTAGTCTTTGTAGAAATCATATCGGATTTTTCGAGTGAGACCGAGGGGTTGGTATGTGAAGATACGTTTGTTGATGAACACATATTCTTAATCTCTATGTTAGACCCATGGTACGGGGATATCATAGTATATTTACAAACACTGAAGACCCCTACTCACCTCTCGTGAGATGAACGACGATGATTACACCACGTCTCTAAGAACTACCTTATAGTGGACAATAATTTGTACCGCCATGGGGTAGATTCCATTTTATGACATTGTTTAACTCATGACGAGGCTGAGGTTGTGCTGAATGATTGCCACGGAGGGGCGTGTGGTGGTCATTTATCTGGGATTTCTACAGCCCAAAAGATTTTGAGAGCGGGTTATTTCTGGTCGTCGATCTTTAAGGGTTGTGTTGATGCGGTCAAGAGGTGCCACCCTTGTCAGGTGTTTGCACGTAATATGCACTCGAAACCTGCCCCGTTACGTCCCATTATCACCGTCTGTTCGTTCACTAAGTGGGGGCTCGATTTTATGGATTGCAACCCAACTTCGGTTGGGGGGCACCATCACATTATAGTGGCTGTTGATTATTTCATGAAATGGGCTGAGGCTATGCCTACAGTAAAATCCGACAGTCATACAGCCGCTCACTTTGTATTCAACCAAATTATTACTCGGTTTGGGATTCCGAAAGAGCTTGTCACTGACCATGGCTTGCACTTTCAGAACCGTATGATGGAAGAGTTGGCATCCAAGTTAGGGTATCAGCAAGAGCACTCCTCTTCTTACTACCCCCAAGTGAATGGACAGGTAGAGGTAGTGAATAAATCACTCAAATCCATTCTCCAACGAACCATCGCACAAAGCAATAATAATTGGCACATTATGTTATATCCTGCTTTGTGGGCATATCGAACCGCGGTTAAGACTGCCACTGGTTTTTCTCCATATCAGCTTGTGCATGGAGTGGAGTCGATATTGCCAGTTGAATGCGAAATTCCTTCATTGAAGCTAGTTGTGGAACTCTTACCAGACACTTCACCTTTGGAGGAGCGTTTGGTTCACCTTGAGCAACTCGATGAGCAGCGTCAGGATGCCTTGGTGGCTCTAGAGGTTTATAAGCGTCGCGTCAAGGTCTAGTATGATAAATCTGTCTGTCCAAGAGTGTTTAGTGAAGGATACTTGGTCCTTTTGTGGGATCAACCGAAAGAACCCTTGGGGGCAAGGAAATTTAATCCTATGTGGCGTGGTCCTTACGTGGTCAAGCGTGTGTTAGAGAAGGGTGCCTATGAGTTAGTGTATTACGAAGGAACAGCTTTGGCGGAGCCTAGAAATGGGCTCTATCTCAAAAAATACTATGCTTAATCTTTAGCCAAGGTTGCTTGTTGTATATTATTGTATAGCTTTTCATAGTTAGGTCTTTTTCTTATCATGATCGGGTTTGTGATTAGTTTCCGTTTCTTTTGGCAGATATCAAGGGAATCTTCCACCTACATAGGATTCATGGATGGTGCAAGCCGTCACACTCAACACTCAGCCTCTGCTGCTTGGGTGATTTATACTCCTATGGGTCAGGTATTGTCTTCAGGAGGTGTATGTCTATGGCCATCTTCCAACAATGTTGTTGAATATAGCGCTGTTATTGAGCTTCTACAGGATGCCATTCTACATGGCGTTCTATCTCTTGAGGTACGTCTAGATTCGGAGTTAGTAGTGTCACAGCTCAATGGTTTGTACCATGTTAGAGATCCAACGTTATTGAGAAGATTCTTACGTGTGAGATTGTTAGAACGACAATTTGACCATATAACATATATACACATTCCAAGAAATAATAATCAAGTTGTTGACTCATATGCTAACTACGTGTTAGATTGGCATTTGTTTCATTCATAATAAATTAATCACAAACACAATTTTTAAACATGTAAATAAATAAACCGATCACCATAAAACTTTTTATACATAAAAATGTGATAATACATAGTGTCATGATACAAAATTGGGGCTTTTTAAGCCACCATCATATAATACACGGTCGTACAAAATGTATACACTCCCAGGTGTCTAATCCTGTGGAGGAGGAGGAGGGTTGTGATCATGGAACGTCACTACAGCTCTAGCTAGCCGTCGAAATAAACACACCCATGCGCGTGGTACACCCACCACCTACCGCTGCATGGCCTCAGGCAAGTCCTCGACTTGCGCCATGGGAACTCTATGAGTAAGTCTCACAAAGTTGGTATGAATGCTCTGGAGCATTCGCTCCGCATCCACACCCATGATGTCATCTCCTCTTCCCCTCCCTCTATGACGAGGGAAGCCCTCTGGCTGCTGTGGCCCCACATCTGCACACAAATGGTATATGTCACTATGTGTTGTCATGCAAAAACATGTTTTTTGCTTCCATAAAATCAAGAAAATACAAAAAAATTAAATAACTCAAATTTTTTTAAAAAAGAGTGAGGGTCGAGATTCGTTACCTATATTGCCATATGCTGATCCTGGTGGCATTGGCATGTCCAGATCCCCCCAAAAATCTATCCCTGCATAGGGGTAGTCATCAATGGCAACTATCTGTCGTCGCCACCATGGAAAGAAGTTAGCTGGATATGGGTTGGCCACCCTACCACCCCCTAGTCTATGCATCGGATTTTCCCAACGCCATTGGGCCAGATCTCGAACCCTGTGGAGAGGAACATCCACTCTAGGGCTCAATCTTGGAACACGCTCGAAGAAAAACGTGCTCAAGATACTACTGAACCCGAAGTTCCATACCCTACCTGCCTCACACTCACTGAGTTGGTGTTTCATGTTGCTTAGTAGCGTAGTACTCCAGTCATAGATTGTGGGTCTCATGCACTCCACTGCATAGAACATCAACGGCCATGAGGCCTGGTGGAGTGATGCTAAGCTGGCTATCCTCCCCAGTGTCAATAGTATGGCCTTTAGGCCTAGCACCTGTAGGGACTTGACTCCCCACCTTCTCGGTGTCTGGATAGCAGTACACTACAATGTACTCGTCAATAGTCAGGCCACCACCTGGCCCGCCTCGGGAAGGAAGGTTCACCACCTCCCCTCGTCTAGAAAGACCAGTGATAAAGTATATGTCCTCCACCTCTATAGTGAGGGACATCCCATCAATACGGAAGGACTCTGAGTCTGGATCCCAATAGTCTACCAGCATCTGTAGCAGTCTTGGTTTGGCCCTCAAACCACCAAGACACCAAAACTTGTAGAGTCCACATGCACAAAGAGCTTATTGAGCCATTAAGTCGGCCCTTACTGCTTCCTCTACTTCACCATGCTCACGCTCTCTCCACTCTAGCACCATCCTGCAAAAGAAATTGAAAATTTTTCCATTAGTTTACTTGAAAACCTTATGCGCGGCCTCATACGGGACTGTTTTGAAAACAACTGCGTATGTATGCGGGTTTGAGGTCCTTTTCCACGTATATCCATCCCTATACGCGAAAAAATCCTCGATTTCCACGTGGGCCGTAGCGCTCATTTTAGGATGGCCTTAAAAATTCATTTGACCATGAAAATCTATAAAAATTATGTCAAAATGCAAGAGGAGAGCATGAGTAAATACCTGGAAGAAACGGTTGTGAATTCCATCAGCTGGATCTCCTGGAATTTGCAGTTGAAAGTCAGAGCTCAAATGGGTAAAAGTTTCAAATGATTTATATTTTTTACTATTTATAGAAAAAATTTCAAATATTTGAAAATTTTTACCCCCTTTCCTATAGTTTCAACATTATCTAACCATTTTGGACTGTTTTTGACATAATTGGTGTTATAGAAGACCTTTTCAGTGCCGTTTCAGCCGTTGGATTGACCCGTTCATGATGATCTCAGGTATCATGACTAAATTGGCATATAGGTTAGGTTTCACCACCGTTTTCATTTTGCATGACCTTGTGACCATATGACCATGACCTTAGGTACGAACCCACTCTATTATGTCACGAAACCTTGTTGCTGCTTTAGAAGTGGCATGATACGAGTGGTAGAGCTTCACCTTACATGGGTACCCTAGTTAGCGAATTATTTGCATTTGGTGCCCATGCCGATGGTTTCTCTTTTAGGGTGTGGGAGTCCGTTGTATAGTACTGCCATGACATTTCACAAGAGCCTCATACTCCTCTTGATCTTATGCTGGCCTATTTCCCTCAGGACTCCCTCATGTCAAGTTGTGAATGCATTATCATGAGCTTTGCCTGCCTTATTGAGCTTTATGCCAGCTCCCCTGACATTGCGTTTCAGCCATATAGCCCGAGCTTGTCTCATGTTTAGCCATGTAGAGCCATTTTTTATATCCTTCGCAGCTTGATTCCCTTTTTACCGGGAGGGGATTTTCCCCTGAGTGTCGATATCCTACACATGTATCCTTGCATTGAGCATAGGTATGTTCCACTGCTTGGAACTAGTTTGTTTTCCCTTATGACACTCATCTCCTACTAGTTTGTAACTATAAATCTAGTTTATTCTTTTTTCAAGCTTTTCAAATAACTGAAAAAGTCAAAAAAAAAATAAAAAAACCAAAAATATGGACAAGGAAAGATGTTATCTTTGGCAGTTTTCGAGTCATGTCGCCTTCGAACAGAGCACTGTATATCACATCCATTGGTTGGGTTATAGTTTGACTTTAGGAGCTGTACTCGTTTATCTGAGTTTATCTCCACCGACTGGTTAAGCTTCCAGTCCCTATGGAGCCTCTGTTGATGCCTCCTATGTCACAGAGATGTCCCAGTTTGTATATCGAGTCTATGCTGCGTTCATTCAGTCACCATACGTCGTTATGCTCTTGTTCGAAGGAAGTTGAAACCTGAGTCGGCCATTCCTCAGTTATCTTGACTTTGCATGTTGGTCATTCCCGGTATAGTTACTAGTTCGTGCACTTTATGATCGAGTCCTTCCACATTATACAGCTTTGCTGAGTACCTCATGTTGGATGATGGGGGATGCCTTAATTCCCTCCTTCCAATGGATTTCATCCCATCGACTTCAGATCATTTATTCTGGGATTGGAGTCTAGAGTCATATTTGAGTGCCTTGAGACTTGCAGTCATTAGTGGTAGGTTCTCTCTCCATTGACAGTTTCTTGGGAATACATCAATGTCCCCTGATCGATGGATCCTTTCAAGTGTTCGACCTCAACACATTTATTCACACTTGTTAGGTTGCACTCTAGTACCTTGATTCCCATTTTCATTATCGATGGGTGATCTCGCGTCTGTTAACTGTATACATTAATGACCGGTAATCAGATGATGGACTACTATGTTCGACCTCGACACCTCTATTCGCATAGTAGGACATGTACTCATAGTGGTTTGTGTAGAAGACTTTCTAGATTGGTGGCTTCTCTTATATGCTACCTCCTTGATCGTGCCAGTGTTCAGGAGATTTCAGCTCTCGTGACTTGATTCCAGTGTATGTCAGATATTTCTAGCCACTATGGAGATCTTGATCTATTGTATATCTTCAGCCATTTTGGAGATCATGGTCCTTTGTATATCTTCATCATGGAGATTCTGATCTATGTATATTGTATGTGGCGATGACCACATATGTGATATCATGTTTCATGCCTATTCATGGCCATTGTACTCTTATGTATCCGGGACTGCTATATGTATTTGCAGTTATATGCAGAGTTGTATTATTGTACTATGCTGATTGGGTGGCTGGTCTTCCATTTGGGATCCTTCATCACTCCACTTCTGGGATGGACTTATAATGTATTTCGACCATAGTATGACCCCTCTGACCTCACACATTAGGGGGCATCTGTTATAGTGGATTTCACCACTCTAAGTGAATCACACTTTGTATGGCCTTCCCCTGTCCCGCTGCAGACTCCTTAGACCCTATGGACCACTTTTTGTCCTTTGATGTTTCCTTGATCATCCCTAAAAATGCTATACGTGAATTTTAAACATATAAGCACGTACATACGTGGGTTTGACCACTAAAACCGTGTACATCGGGATGTGTGCATAATCCAAATCCTTTTGGAGTTTTTCTTGACATGGATCTGACTCATTTGACTCCTGGCCTTCCCTATGCCTTGAGATTGCTCGGATTCGACCTTTCATTACCCCTTTGAAAAGCTATATAAGGAACCCCTTGGTACATTGAAGGCATAAGAGAGAATTGAGAGCAACGAAAATATAGTCCATTGTTTCCGGAACTTATGCTTGAGTCTGCATCGCTTTGTCCCTTGGAGCACTTTTGTGTTCTTCCCAAGCTTTCCTTTTTCTTGTGAGCTTGCTATTGAGAGATGGAGGATTGAAGTGGTGGAGGCCCAAGTGGGGGATTCAGTTTCTTCGGTTCGCAGACATGCCGTCAGAGGTTGTATCTTGTAATCTCTGATTTTTATTAATAGAAATATCTTTTCCTGTCCAATAATGTGTGTTTGAATGAATATGTTCTCCATTGGATTATGTCAAATGCTTATACATTATTGATTATATATGCTAGAATATATCTAACACCATGATATGTAGAATGCTTGTATTGTTTACTTGTTGTTGAGGAAGTAACCGATCAATTCAAGCTGAAGATTGGAAAGCTCAACGGGGATCTACTTCAACCGTCCGGAATAAGGTACGAGGTCTGATCCTTTAGTGTTAGACATTTTATTTCTATTGCACATTGGGAAAGATTGATTTCTGGAGTCAAGCTGTCTGTTGTGGTACCCAAATCCATAGGAATTTATCTCCGTAACAATAACTCCAATGGTGGTCCAGGATAAAAAGACACAAGAAATTTGCATTTGCGTCAATTTAAGAAAGTTGAACGATGCATGCGTCCATGATCCGTTCTTGACCCCTTTTACAGATGAAGTTCTTGAAGGTGTAGGTGGCTAGGAGATGTATTCTTTCACGGATGGCTTCTTGGGATACCAGCAGATCCAGATTGCGAAGGAGGATCACCATAAGACTACGTTTGTCACTGAGTGGGGCTGTTTTCAATATACAGTCATGCCGTTTGGGTTGAAGAATCCACCAACTATATTCTGTTGCGTAGTTGTCACTGTATTTAAATATTTTATTCAAAAGTTCCTGTAGGTGTATATGGATGACTAGACTATCTATGGACTAATTAGGGACCATCTGGACAACCTGTGACTGATGCTGGAAAGGTGTCGCCAGCATTAGATCACCCTAAACTCTAAAAAGTGTATTTTTTGTGCACCATTTGGCATGCTACTGGGGCATACAATCTGCAAAGAAGGTCTGTTGGTCAATCCGGTGAAGATTGCATTAATCCTCAGTTTACTACCACCGACTAATGTCAAAATGCTTTGGGCCACACTAGGGGATACTGGATACTATCGCAAGTTTATCAAAGGTTACACTGTGATTACTTCCCCCATGGAGAAACTACTAAAGAAGGATGTAGCCTATGAATGGACTTAGGAATGTCGAGGAAGTTTTGACACTTTGAAAGCCAAGATGGCCTCTGCGCCCATACTAGTATTTCCTGATTGGGATAGGGAGTTCCATGTGCATGTCAACGCTTATTCTATTGCACTGGGGGTTGTTCTTGCACAACCGGGTGAGGGAGACCTAGATCACCCGATCGCATATGCCAGTAGAAAGTTGTATTTTACTGACTGAAATTATACAATGACGGAAAGCAAAGTCTTGGCGATGGTTTATGCACTACAAAAGTTCCAGCACTACTTGTTGGGCAGACATTTCAAGATGTTCATCGATGATTCTGCTTTGTAATACCTGGTCAATAATCCTGTGTTGGGGAAGAATATATGTCGATGGATTTTACTCTTCCAAGAGTTTGATTTTGAAATAGTTGTGAAGCCAGGGCGATTGAACGGTGGCCCAGATCATCTGTCTCACATCGAGAATGGTGAAGAACCGACCAATATTGATGATGTATTTCCAGATGCGCAACTATTTTGTGTTGACATCGCAGATGATCACTATGCACCAATTATTTAGTTTTTGGCCACTGGTGTCACCCCAGACGACATGTCGACTAGCAAGAAGAAGCAACTGGTAGTAAAGGCTTCCAATTTTCAATTAATTACTGGACAATTATATAAGCTTAGATCGGATGAAATCTTGTGACGGTGTATTTTACCACATGAGTAGGTTCCCATTCTTGAAGAAGCACATGCAAGAATTGCGGGAGGCCACTATGGAGGTCGGGCTACTGCATGGAAGGTGTTTCACACTAAACTATGGTGGCCTACGTTGCATAACGATGCCATAGACTATGTGAGGAGCTGTGACATCTACCAGCGTGTCAGTAAATCATCACGACAGGATGAGATGCTGCTGGTACCGCAGGTGACTCTACAACCATTTTATAAATGGGCTATGGATTTTGTGGGTCCTATTAATCCACTAGGGAAGAGGACTGGTGTTTCATACATCATTACTACAATTGACTATCTCACTAGGTGGGTGGAAGCTCCTAGTGGTGGATTGAACCGCTGCGATGGCAGTGAGGTTTAGATTTGAAAACATTGTGACATGGTTTGGGTGTCCTAGGATATTAATGAGTGACCAGGGTAGTCACTTCATCAACTGGACTGTGAAAATGCTAACTGAAGAGTTGCAGGTGCAACATAAGAGGAGTACACCATACCATCCATAGGCGAATGGGACCGTCGAAGCATTCAACAAAATCTTGGAAACAATGTTGACTAAGGTATGTAACACTAACTGTGATGATTAGGACCTAAAAATTCCAGTGGGACTATGGGCCTATCGCACTACTTGTAAATGGATAACCGGTCAGACACCATTTAAGCTGGTCTATGGGCAAGAGGCAGTTATGCCCATGGTGTATATTGTTCCTAGTCTGCGCATTGCCGCAACGACGGGTATGGATGATGGAGAAGCATTAGAAGAACGAATTTCACAGTTGATCCAGCTTGAAGAAGACTTCTTTATTGCTGGCTTCCATCGACAGGTTGTGAAGGATCGACAGAAGGAGTGGCATGATCGCCACATCAAGAAAAAATAGTTTGCGGAAGGAGATTTGGTGTTGTTATACGATAGTAAGTTCATCAAGCATCCAGGTAATTTACAAATGCACTGGTTAGGTCTGTATCTTGTTCATTCCATTACTTCTAGTGGTGCAGTTCAATTACAACAATTAGATGATGCAGTATTAACGACGCTTGTTAATGGAAGTCGCCTGAATCCCTGTAGGTTGGGGCCGATGATGCGCACTACTTGAGGTGCTATAAAAAAAATGATGATTATTTTAAGTTAGAGTAGAAAGACGAGCCCTAGGGGAGAGGCTGCGCAAGGTTAAAGTTTGTAGCGATGACTGGTTAACCACTTGTGATAGTTGCAGGGCTGTGGGTTGGTCAAATCAAGCAATAAATGAAGGTAGTTAAAATAGTTGGCTGGAAACACTTGGTGAAGCAACCCACATTAATGAGTGATCCAATCATTAAAGGAGTCAGATTGCCATCGAATTTGGTGTCATTAATACCATATTTAGTAATCATGGTGCTACTAGATTTGGCAATGATGAGTTTTGAGTTGGAGGTGGCTATAAAAGGTGCACGGGATGTGTAAGGATGGCATTTTTTAGTTGAGTGAGAAGAGTGTGAAGCAGAGAAGGGATTGTGTAATGTGGTGTGAGCTGTTGAGTGAGTTGTAGTGTTGCAGGTTAGAGACGTCGAGTGCATTTTAAGGTTTGAGGTGTGAGGCATGCTGAGCGGCCTCGAAGCCATTGATATTTCAAGTGAGTACGAGTCCCCTATTCAGCCCACATTTATGGAAGAATAAATTATGAGCATTCCAATTGGTTCATCATCCATTCCCAAGCAGAAGTGGAAGGATCAGAGGCCCAGTCCCACGCCACTGCAGAAGAGGCAAACTCGCACATCGACGAGAGTGCAAGGAGAAGGAACTATATAGATAGGGTTGTCGTGCTCAAGAGCTGTTGAGTTCGTGGCACCTTGGGGTGTCTCTGTTCATGACATTTTGGGATATGTCACTCCTACGCATCCAGGAGCCAAGCCGAGGTAGCCGTCAAAGAATCAGAAGTATCTACCAAAACTACCGCTGCTATTGGAGGGGATGAAGTGCTCAATCGACATCATCCCTGTATTGATCAGGTTGAAATTTTACGACCACAACTTTCTATTGCTTAAATATGTTAGGGATGATCCCTATGAGTCAATCTCAATGGGGTCTGGTGCCCCAATTCAACGGATTCCTCAACCCTGGGCAAGTGGGTTAGATCAATCTGGATTGTTGGGGCTCATCAATATGCCTCATTTTTGGTGATTGAATGAAGCCCATGTGTGCGTGAAGTAACTCTTGGATTGTTTTCATGGAGGGATGCTTTGGTTGAATACGCCAATCCCTGTTACAATATATTTGATCAAAAGCATCACAGGATTGCCGAAGGCTGGGAATATCCGACGTAGTATATCTGCGGGAGAGTTACTCACAAAAGGCTTGCCAAGCATCTGAAGGAATGCTTTGGTTTACAACATGATGGCCATGCTTATCACATTGATAGCATTAAATTCCAGGTGGTGCGCATTGGCGCAAGGATTGTGGCGAGCAAGGAAGTTCAGGGAAATCGACCAGTTCAATGCAATTTGGGTGTTGTTTCCTGCTCCCATAAGTGTGCTGAGGGTGCAAATGAATTGGTCTCTATTTCTACTAAATTAGTTTCTAGAATACACGCTTACTGCTCAGGATGGGAGGTCATTTTCATATAGTTGGTTATTGATCCTTATTGCAGTAGTTGTCTGGATGGAACCAAAAGACTATCAACTAATGGCAGTTGATGTGGCAAAGGTGTGCCAAGGTGCAAGATATCAGAACTTATGGTAGGTTGAAGAGCCCATTCGATAGGTAGAATATGCCATTCACTTTTGGGTTTATTCAAAAGCATTGCAAGCCGTAGCTGTTTCCATTCCCTGAATCTATCCTTATGCCGCAACCAAGTATCAATGGATCCTTTAGTTTTCCATTGGGCCTCACTCCATCTACATTCAGGTGCGATAGCAACCCCAACCGACAGTGGCTACCTTTTCCTTACAAATTCATGACATAAGAATTGGATGCCGGTGCCCAAGAGTGGTCAACGAAGTGGTGAAACCTGATGAGTCAGGAGGAATTGTCTAAAGAGCAACCACTAGATTCTCCAGAAGAGCCTTCCCAGAAGGAGCTGAGCACTCACAACTCTAACAATGAATTGTAAACAGACACTGAGGATGCAGCATGACGCATGCAGGATGAGACTCGCACCAAATGGCACTAGGACAATGAGGCCGGTAGTGGTACCAGGTCATGGATGGAGGACCAAGTGCAACGACTTATCAAAGAGGTCACTAACTCATCCGCGGATGTGAAAAAGGTGATTCGAGAGTCAAACCATGAAGAATTTGGTGTGGTAAGAGATCGATTAGATTCAATTTTTGGTATTGTTTCTAGGAAAACATATAGGAGACCTATGATGCAGGACATCCCCTCGATTAGCACTAATCCCTGGGCCAAGAACGTGCAAGTTCCCTCGACTATGATCGACACGAGAAATGAGGAAGTTCACTAGTTGGTGCGATCGGCCTAGAGTGTGGATTTTGACCTGAACAAGTTGTTTGCTATGGCGTTAGTGCAGTTGCAACACATTGCTACCTTGGAATTAGCAAAATTACAGAAAGAACTGATTGTGGGCTATGTCCAGTCACAGAGCGTCATAAAGAAGCTGCAGAAACAGGTTGATGAGCTACATTAGGTCCGGGTATAGCTGATAGAAGAAAAATTTTGAGAGATCGACGCCTTGAAGGTGACATAGGCTGAGATGCAGCAAAAGGCTACTAAAGAGATTACAGAACTGAAAAAGGTGCAATACCTCCTAATTTTTGAACATGTGCAGATGTGTGCCAGGTGCGGTGAAGTCGAGTAGGTTGTTTCTAAAGCATGCCAGTACATTTTTGAGAACACAGCCGAACTCACCCCAATCGAAAAGGCCAAACGATTGGGGAAAACTATTGTTCAGCTTTAGGATACCAACCTAATTCTCAATTCCTTGGTACAAGCTACAACGCCGCCAAAATAGGTTGCGGAAAGGAAAGCCTCCATTGAAGACATCGCCACTCAGTTTGAAAGCATGGAGCAAGAGGCCAAAACCATTATGGAAGTGACAATGTAGTTTTGGTAGAGTGTTGTCTAGGATAAGCAACTTGATCAGCTGATTGCATAAGTGTAAGAAGTCAAGGGTCAATTGACAACCTTGAAGACATCACCGAGGGCCATGCCACTGATGGTACAGATCACATGGGCTAGTGAACTAAAGGATTTATAGCAGAGATCCACCTCTGTGCAGGAATTCCAACAAAAACACCGTGCTCATCTTGATGAATTTCAGAAAATCGATGGATAGTTGGCTGTTAAAGCAGTCACCACATTGCAGCCAATACAAGAGCATCGACAAATGGTCGACAGCAAGGCCAGAGAAGAGCACCCAGTGAAGTAGTCTTTGACTAATTGTCACAGTATTGCCGACAAAGTCCAGCTTCAGGTTTGTGATGTTGCACAGCAATTTGAAGATTTCAAGGCGCAGACATTGGCACATACCCTGCCAACCTGACGTGGCTCGGGGACCAGCCACAAGACTATGTTGGGGGCCTATTGATAGGGGTTTTCGTAAGTGAGTTGTACAACATTACGGTAGCTGTGCAACCTCACGTAGTATCCTACAAGCTAGATTAGCGTGATGGGTATAAGAATAATCGCTTTGAATATTTTTTTATGTTATTTGACCAAGTGTTGTTGTAATAGGTCATTAGCGTTTATAAGTTAGTTAGAAGTGGACCCTAAATGTAATGGTGCAAGCCTATTTATAGATCTATTTTTGCAAGTAGATGGTACCAAGAATAGGAGAGAAAGAAGAGGATAATGATCATCATAGGAGAATCACATCAGAGGATAATTGTTGCATAAGTTCTAGTGCGATCTGGTTTTTGAAGAATTCCCTATGTGTCTACGATTTATCTGGGTCTTTCTTGATGTATGCAGTCTCTAGTTTTGGAGAAGAATTGTGTAATTTAGATCCTTTGCGCAATATTATTATGATATGACAATTGTTGCACAAATCTTGTCTGTTATCAATGCCGTGATCTAATATGTTATGATGTTGCGACCTGTTTTGCTATGATGTCGTTGTGATTTAGTCTCTTTCTGTTATATTGATGCAATCTGTTTTAAATTTGCTGCTGTCTATTGCACTATGAGTTGATATGTTTTATGAACAATGCCGTGGTATTAGCGATAATGTGACAACTGTATGATGCTATGGAAATGAATCTATAATGACTGCATAAGTTCTGAAATGGTTTAAAGTCGGCTGCAAAGCTATGGATCTAGCAGTTATGGTATCTCTCCGTCGAATCCCCATATCCTCCTTCCCCACTACCGGAAACTTGGTTCTGATAGCTCTCCATTGAACATCTCGGGTGAGACCTCACTTGGGCCAGTGCTCAGGGAGATTGTTGGTTGGGTGTCGACAGAGTGAGAACCCCTATCGATGAGGATTTGTTGGTGGGTTTCGCCAACAATAACCTATCGGTGGAGGAATATTTGATAACATGTAGAAATCCCAAGGCCATACTAGAAACCCAATTATTGATGAATATACTCATGGACTGTGCTCTGTTCCAAGGCAACACAACAACTCCCAAGGTGAGGTAATATCATTTTTTTTCTATGTTTCTATGTTTTTTAATTTTTATGGTTTTTTAGTCTTTTTCATGTTAAGAAGCTTTAAAAAGAGTAAAATTGTTTATATTACAACAAGGAAGAAACAAGTGTCATGAGAAAGAAAGATAGTTCCAAGAAGTGGAACATACCTATGCTCAATGCAAGGAAGCATGCATAGGATAAGAACACTCAGGGGGATGTATTCTCCAGATATGGGATAATCAAGTTGCAAAAGTTAACTGAGAGGCTCTTCTTGCATAGAATTGAGACAAGCTCAAGCTATATGGATTAAAAAAGTGTAGCGAGGATCCGAATCTAAGCTCAATATGACAAGTAGATGCATGCAATGAAATTACAACTTGTAAAAAATGGGAGTCCCTATAGGAGATGGCCATCATAAAATGATAAGAAATAGTATGAGGTTCTTGTTCAAAGGCATGGTGGGACTACAAGGGAATCCCAGAAAAAAGGGGGAATTATCAACATGGGCATTGAATGACAAAGCGAGATCTAACTAGGGCACCCATGATTATGAAAGCTCTACCACTTATGTAATGTCACTTCTAGTAGCAATAAGATGGTTCCATGACATTAAGAAGCAGGTTCGTACCTATGGTCAATGTGACATAGTCATAGGATAATGCATAATGCACATAGAAAGTGGTCCTATCCTTTGTGCCAGTTCAGTTTTATACCTACCATGGGAATGAACAAGCTAAAGTCTTGACGAAAGTGCATAAATAGAGGACCCTAAACAACAAGATTAGTCCAAAACAGTTGGAAATAGTTAGTAAAGAGTCCAAAATATAGGAAAGTGGGTAAAAATATTTAATAAATAGTAAAAGATCAAATTTTTACCATACCATTTGGTTTTTTACCCACTATAGTGCATTTGGAGGTTATTGGACCCCCAAAATTCAGACGAAGATTTTGAGAGCTACGGACCATGAAATCGACAGCCATCAGGACCATGTAACTAACAATATCATGCTCTATCCATTAAATGCATTAATTTTCAATTTGATGGAGGATTTTTAAGTTTTGGACCACCAAATGTGGGTTTCTTGGGTGATAGGTCAATGAGTTAAATATAGGGTCATGTATACACAATAAAGGAGAATCCTCCCTGCATACATACACACCTGTTGTCACTAAAACCTATGCATAAGGTCGTGGATGTCAATTTCATGGGTAAAAACTCACACAAGTTGCTTTCTTTTAGCAGGATGGTGCTAGAGTGGAGAGAAAGAGAAAATGAGGACGTTGATAGTGCCATTCATGGCAATGAAAATGATACAAATATGTGTTCCCTATAAGCTTTGGAACCTTGGGAGTTTGAGATATCAACTAAGAATCTTGCAAATTTTTGTGGACTACTGGGATCTAGACATGGAGGAATTCATGTTGTGGAATGCCACTAAGACTTAAGGTAGAGGATATCTACTTCATTATTGGACTATCCCTCTGAGTCTAGGTATTAAATATATGAGCTCATGTAGTATGTGGAGGATTGAACATCAATGAATACATAGTTGTATATTGTTTTCCGGATATTGAAAAGGAAGGAAATCAAGTCTTGGTAAACAAAATCCAGAGCCTCAGTCTCAAGGTAATTGTTATAGTACTATATATAGAATAGAGGGGTTGGCCTCACTACATCAAGCATCATGAAATCTCATGTTATATGCTATAGAATGCATGAATTCCATGATATATGTTTGGAGTACTTTATTGTTGAGCACCATGAAACAACAGTTGACTAACTACAAGCTAGGTTAGATAAAAAAAAATTGGGGTTGCCAACATATTGAGCACTTTCTTTTTCAAGAGGGTATCAATTCTTAGCCCTAGAGTTGAGGTCCCTGCTCAAATTCTATGAGATCCATCCCAGGAATGCTGGACGGATGTGTTGTGGAGGTTATGGGAGGTAAGGGAACCCACTGTTTTACCACTTGACTTCTTCCATTGGTGGTGGTGACATATCATAAACATAGATGACTATCCCTATGCCGGGATCAACTTCTGTGGAGATCAATACATGCCACTACCACCAAGACCTGCATCCGGAGATATGGGTAATATCCCATTTATATTTTTGAATTATTTTATTTATATTTTTTATTTTTTGATATATGAAAATCAAAAACATGTTTTTGTTGGTATCAAGTACTGAAATTAAGTTTGTGTGTCCAGACATAGGTCCACAATGACCATATTGTTTCCCACGAAAACAACGTAGGGGAAGGGGAGATGACATGATCGACAATGATGTCGATCGAACACTACAGTTTATGCCCTATTAACAGACATGATCCCATGGTACAAGTCAAGGAATTTTCGAAGGAAATACAGAGGCATGTGGTTGGGGTACCCTCTCCATGGGTTAGGTTGTACAAACGTTTGGAAAACATTGTAGTATTTTACCATGATCATCATCCAAGACTACATGAATGGATGCCGGGATATTCATTTTGTATCGAACATGTATATTTTGGTGGATTAAATCCCATTTTGTACTATGCCGACATTTTTGGAACTTGTGTTAAAAAATAAAGACTTATAGTGATTGGTTTGATATATACACATGTGTCTGAATGTGAATTTTTTATGTACATACTTATTCAATGATGTGACAAATTCCAATCTAAAACGTAATTTTCATATGAATCAACAACATGATTATAATGTCTAGGAATATGAATGTATGTAATGTAATCAAACTACCGTTACAACAACCTACCCTTAAGAATCTTCTCAATAACATAGGATCTCTAATACGGTACAAGCCATTCAACTATGACACAAATAACTATGAATCAAGGTGAACCTCAAGAGATCGAATACCATTTAAATGGAATCACATAATAATTTAATCACGACACTATATTTGACAACATTATTTGAATATGGTCAAAGGCTCACTCCTCCTGAAGACATTAGTTTACCCTTAGGTGCATAGACAACCCAAGAAAATGAAGCTATGTTATGGGTGTGGAAACTAGCACCATCAATGAATCCTAAGTATATCGAAGACCTCGTCGACATCTTCCATAAAATAGGAAGTATGTCAACAAACCGATAACACTACAATGGAACCAAAAACAAACTACGCAAAACTTTATAGTAATATACAAGGTACCAAACCGAGCTAAAGTTGAAGCATAGTAATTCTTGATATAGATCCCATTTTTAAGATCTTCCAAGGAATTACCTTCACAATCCTCTAACTCATATGCACCTTTCTCTAGGACATGTTTCACAATGTAAGGGCCATGCCACATAGTGTTGAACTTACCCACCCCTAATGGTTCACTAGGTTGGTCATACAAGATGATCAAGTCACCTTCACTGTAATGGTGGGGATGGATAGGATTATCATATTGGGCCTTTACACGATGCTTATTTATCTCTAGAGCCACCATAACATCTCTACGCTGCTCATCCAGGTGCTCTAAGTGAACTAAACGCTCTTCTAACTTAGAAGTTTCATGTAAAAACTCCATGGCTAGATTCAATGAAGGGATATTGCATTAAACTGATAAAATTGAGTCCATCACATGTACTAGTTGATATAGGGAAAATACCATGGAAGTATTAACTGTGGTCCGATAATCCCACAAAGCATGGTATAACATGATAATGTAATTCATTTTTCTTTGTATGATGTATTTTTGTAGAATGGATTTAAGGGATTTATTAACAGCCTCAAATTGGCCATTCACTTAGGGATAATTAGAATAAGAGTGGTATTTCATATACCCCAATTTTAAATATAATTATGCCATCATTTTATTTTGAAAGTGCCAACCATGGTCAATGACAAACCCCTTCTTGATCCCAAACTGCGTGATAATCTGATTGAATAAAAAGTGAGTGTGTGTCTCACCATTAGATTCGATCGTAGGAATAGACTTTTCCCATTTTGTAAAGTAATCCATGGCCACAATAATGTGATGGTTCCTACCAAGAAATGATGGGTTGCAACCGATAAATTCCACCCCCCACTTGGTGAAGGGAGTGATGGTTATAATTGGATGTAATAGGTCAGGATGCGAGCACATGTTCCATACGAACAACTAGAAATAATCTTTAAAGATCAATGTCCAATAATAACCCGCTTTGAGAATTTCTTGGGTTGTAGAAATCCTAGATAAATGACCACCGCACACCCCACTGTGGCAATGATTCAACATGACCTCGGCCTCATCGTGGGAAAACATGACACAAAATGGAATATACTCCACGATGATAGAAGGTGTCACTGAGAATGAGATAGTTATTAGGGTTTTGTCATAAGCATCAATGCTCATCCCTCGAGAGATGAGGGGGGACTTTTAAAGTATTAATATAGATGATAATTTCTCCATACCAAGGATCCGTAGATGAAATGAGAAAAATGTGCTCATTCACAAACGAGTCCTCATGAATCATATCTTCATCCAAACTAGGCACATCTGACATAAGCTCAATAAAGACTAACTACCTCTTTGATTTCGCCAAGACAATTTCTAGGTTGAATTCCTACAATATAACAATCCATTTATTATATCCCCCCCTATCAGCCCTCTAATCAGTACGAATTGAAATGGATTGACATGAGATATAACCGTAGTCTAGAGAAACAAAATATAGTGTCTCAAATGATAGACTGCATGAATATCCGCTAAGGCTAAATTATCCACTTGAGTGTATTGGAGTTCTGCATAATTTAGATTATGGATAAGATAATAAATAACGTCCTCATGGAGCTCATCATCCTCTTGAACAAAAACCATACCAATCATATCATGAGATGTGAAAACATATAACACGAAATCCCTACTATAATGAGGTGGAATACACACGAGGGCCGGTGCCAAGGATTTATTAAGAGAATCGAAGGACTTCTAGGCTCTCTCATCCCATATGAATGGGTTATCCTTCTTAAAAAAGTGCATAAATACCTTGGTCAAATTGATGACAAATCGACATAAGAAATTATCCATCCCCTAGGACTCTGAAGGTATCTAATTGTGCACGGGGGAGACAATCGTAGTATTGCGTCAACATTGAAAGGTATGACCCTAATCCCCTCCTTAGATTTGATAAATCCCAATAAATGAACGAACCGAACAAAAAAATATGGAATTTTTAGGATTCAAACGAAATTTGATAATGGTGACATATTTCAAAGACCAAATGCAGATGACCCACTCTCAATCAAGAGTGAATAGCTAAACCGTACAGACAAAATTCAATAATAAGTTTAAGGCCATGAAAGGTGAAGGTCATGGCCCATTGAAAAGTAGATCCGATGTTTTTAAGGCCGAAAGGAATTTTTTGGTATGCGAAGGTTCCCAAGGACATATAAATGTAGTCTTATGTTCATCCTCGGGTTAATCTGGATTTGATTGTATCCTGAAAAGCTGTCCATAAATGCGAAAACCTCACTTCCCAAACACTCATCCAAAATTTAATCAATGAATGGCATGGGAAAATTATCCTTTGGACAAGCCCTATTCATTTATCTAAAGTTTGTACACACACATATGGTCCCTTGCTTATTATTGGCAGTAATGAGGTTGGATACCCATTCGGTTAAGGGAACCAGATAGATGAATCCATCTTTAAGAAACTTCTCTATCTCAGCGTTAATCGCAGGCGCTTTGCGAGGGTTCATCGCACGTAAGCATTGTAGAACATGTTTATCATTTAGATAATTTTTGATTTCATGGTCAACAATGTGGGGATAAATCCCTTGAATTTCATCATATGACCAAGAAATTACATCACAAAATTCTTGAAAGAGCTCCATGTATATTTTGATTTCATTGGGTGAGCAATAAACACCGATGTAAATGTTCATAGTTTTACCAGGAATCCGAGAAACATTGATAGGAATAGTTGGATATATATTCACCATGTTCCCTTTGAAATATATTCCATGAGTGATTACTGGGATCACGAGATGACCAAAATTATTTCTTAAGGTCATCCTAAAGTCATCATGTTCAATCCATTCGATCTCTGGGAGGAGGTAAGATCGATGATGCATTTCCTCCCAAGGCTATTTCTAACCAATCATGGACTCAAGATTAGATTCATTTGAAGGAAAAGTGTCATTGAGGTAATCATGTGAGCATGAAAATGAAACTTCCTAAGGAGGGAGTGCAGGGAGATCCTCCTCTTCCATTCATGAAGGGGAAGGATCAATGTCCATAGTAAGATCAATTATAGCTTAATAAGTAGTCTTTTCTATAGACAACAACATTTCTATCCTAGTAGGTATGTGGTCCTCATCCAAATTTCTCGGATAAGGAATATTCCATGGGTCATCCAAATACATTGTGCGAAATGGGACTGAACTCAAAGGTGGTGGAACACCACCATGAGCAGAATCAATGGCTAAAATTGGTGCCAAAATATTAAAAGTTCCCATTAATGATAGATACAATCCGACGCCAACATTATCAGTTGTCGGATGAGAGTTATTAATATTCGGGATAGTAGGACCTGATGATGCAGTTGAACCTGAATTATTAAATGACAATTGATTGATCGTCACTATCCCATATTCATTAGGGAAGCACATGACACAAAATACAGGCAATACAATCACTTTCATAGCGTAAAAACTATTTCGATCCAGTAAAATATTGTAGTCGAGGGGTGCATCATGTTGATGTATATGTAACTTCGGAATGTATTATTCTATATATTTC
>LPNX010747748.1:950466-966928 GCA_001517045.1 Pseudotsuga menziesii | reverse complement strand
TCTTGTCTCTTGTGATGTGCTTATGTTATTGCTGTGCTTGTTATTCTCTCAGTGAAAAGATCCTAACATAATGCTAGCTTAAATGATGAAAAACTAACACATCAACCACCTCAAATTAGATTGGAATGGTATTCCCCCCCAAAATGGATTGGAAGAGGGGGAATAATGCCATGCAGTCTGAAAAAACTTCCATCAAAGGCTGTCAACATAGTCACATATTCAGACAACATGGGATAGAGAAGGCCTTTCTAGCAAGCCAAATACATCACTTAGGTTGCAACACCTTCGTCGCAAAATACACATTCAATGGTTTTATTCAAACACTCCACATGGACTTTAAAAGCCAGACGGTAAGACAAGCAAGGATGTACATAGAGACAGTGGAATCCTCTCAAGTAATGGATGATACTAAATGTGAATAGTTAGATGAAATCCAACAATCCATATCCAATAATACACATCTAACAATCCACATCTATACCCCAACAATAGCTACATAAATGTGAATAGTTAGATCAAATCCACATCACAGAAATACACTAGCACATAGATCATTAACTTCTGCAATGCTTTCAAAGCTTTGCAACCACATTTTGGGTCCAAGGAATTTGAATTGGCTTCCTTCACATGCTTGGGAATTCAATAGACCCATACTTGTACCTTGAGGGAAATCCATGAGAGGGATAATTTATATGGTGAAATGATTGTTTGAGGACCACCATTTGACTTATAAAATAAAGTTATGAGTACACATTTCATAAGGATAAATCAAGAGCAAAGTTATGATGTAATAATTGGTTTTAGAGAATAATCTTTCCACCTCATTCTCATCATCTATTGGCATTTCAAGCTTACTTAGATTCTTCCTTAAAAAGTAAGCATTTTCCTTTCACCATTCAAAGTTAGAAAACAATTTGGAAGATATTAAAGGAGCCTCCCAAAGGGAGTGTTATCTTCCATTTGCAAGCAACATTCTTCTAGGTGACACCATTGTATTCAATATTTTCCATTGGACATAAACATTTGGTTGAAGCTCATATGTTTATTGTGTTTTCACGTCATTTATGAAATTTTTATCCTTTGAGTAGTATTTTCATGTGTTATTATTGATCTAATAGTTTCAACAATGTTTATTGGACTTACTAACCATTTAATAAGTTTCCTTGTAGACAACCTTGAAGGGAAGGAAGAATCACTCACGCTTGACCCATTTTCCCATACATAATTTACAACTTAACTTTGCGTTTTTATTATTTTCCACATGTTTAGGTTGCATTTTTTATTATTAATTGATTTTGTCTCTTGTAGGATCATACCCCTAACCAATGAATTTTGTAGGATGAAGTCCAATTTTTCTTTATTTCTTAGATTGCACAGATTTTTTTGTCTGTTCATCACACTGGTGCAATATTTTCTTCGATATTCACATAATCATGCGACTTCTCTTTGTTTTCACTTGAATATATCTTCTACAGAAGAAATATAACCTTGATCTTTCACTATCACTTGAGTTCCAAGTTATATTTCCTACACTGTTTTTCTATGCAACCTGTCAAATTTCAAACCGCACTATAGTGTGACTAAGAGGCCAAAAACTTGCATGAACGAGACCAGTTTTAGATTCTTATATTTCTTTGATTCACGATTGTAGTCCACATTGATACTAACATTTCTTAAGAAATTAATAAATCAACCACAATTTTTTTTACTTCCTTAGGCATTAAATCACTTAGTTTAAGTAGGGGGGAATTCATTTTGTGCAAGTTTCTTATTCTAGGGATTGGGATTTGAGGTTACCAACAACCTACTATCCTACACTATATTAGTTTATCCAAATTATTCATTGCTTTCAAGTTGTAATAAATTTTTAGTCTAGGAATTTGAGTTAACTTGCAATAATTTAAATGATTGCCACTTGCATATTTCTTTCTTTTAAAGCAATTTATAATAAATTCGTCCTTCACACAAACAAGGGACCACAAATCCTTTGGAATGCTAATATGCTCTTTTCCTTGTTTCCATAAAGCGACCTTGGTGAATAAAAAAAGACAAAAAGAGTGAAATTCCTTCCTTCACACATTTCTTCTTTTTAGTTGTCTTTTGCAAATCAATTACACTTGAAGAATTCACTAAAGATGATTGAGGAGATGTACATGTTCATATCTCTTTGCTTTAATTTCTTATAAATTATTTACAAACATTCACTTCAGAAATTTTCAATCACACATGTATTTTCTCACTTGAAGCATACACATAGGAACCTAAATACTAATATATTTAAATATGCCCTTGATTTTGCACTCATAAAGTGATTTGGATGAATAAAAAAATGAGAAGTTATAGATACTTCCCTTGTCAAACCATTAAATCAACTTTACCTTTTAAAATAAAAAATGTATCAATCCTAACCAACTTAAATCCTCTACGACCAAGAGGTTACAAAACAATTTATAATTTAAGTTAGGATTATTGGGCTAGACATCCAAATAATGTTGCTCAATATTTTTCATATGAAACGATAGTTGATTTTAGGGAACTTATTAAATCTTGCTACACCAAATGTTATACCCTAGAAAACAAGGCATAGTGGCCAAGGGCACTAAAGCCAAGATGAGAGTGTTTCTTTTTTCTACATTAAGACATCCATCTTGTTATGGAGGAAAAACTTGCTGATTCTACACTAAACCTCTTATCCACACTTGAGGCATGTATCTTAGTGACAAAAAAACTAGGATTTTCACTAGGTGGAATTTGTGGGATGGATTTGTACATGAATAAAATTTTATTGGCTATTGGAAATGTTTTTATTCCTTCTATATAATAACCCCAATACCCCTCATTATAACTGATTCATTCATACATTCAGTAGCTATCTTCAATGGGTTCATAACCATTTGACAAGAGATTTATTCAAAGGCCCGATTACATATTTTGAGGGGAAGAATGTTATGTTGAGAGGATCATATCATGTGTTGTTTTTAAATACAAATAACCTTATGTGTTATGGTGAAAAAATTCCTATGGCTTGGGGTAGACCACAACAGATAGTATGGCACCATAAATCTATCCATTCTTAGGTATGCTAGATATATAAAGGAAAATAACCAGTAAGGGATAAGAACCATACCTCAACTATATGTTCAAAGGTGAACACCATTGAGATCTTGATCAAAACTTGTCCCTACACTCCGTCCTAAAAAAACAAAGAGATATATAAACATGATATATAATGTGTTAGTGTCTGATCTAGAGTATTCAATTTAAACATGTATATAAAACAATTACATCCATGGACAAAAAGTTCATAATCACACATGAAATTGGATGAGAAATGGATATTTCTATTAATGTAAATAAAGATACAAATGACAACCTCTATAGGCACCTCTTTGAAACCGAGTCCCTCCACCTAGGCCTCCACCAATTCAATCCTCCATGCAATGGAAAGCTCACACAGACAATGAAAATATTGGGTAAGAGCACTAATGGGTTTGTCAAGGACAAAGGGATGGAGACTCAAGCATATAAAAATGTGGAAAAAGTTTTCTATAATATCCTTCCTCTAAAATTATTGGCCCTCAATTCCTTAAAATAACTCAATATATAACCCCTCACTGGGAAGTGAAGAGTCGAATCAAAGCGTTTCCTAGCATATGGAAGGCCAAGGATCAAGTCATTCGTTACTTGATGGGGAAAATTCCAATCATTTTTTTTTTTTTGAGCACACAACCCAATTTACACGAGTGACAATGGTTCAAGCTGTGTATACACAATTTGTATACTTGTGACCTGCGTGTATCTTCAAAAGTGTTTTTTAAAGGGTTGCACTAGAGCATCAAGGGAATGGTGAGTAAATGGGATATAGTGAGTCTGCATAGGGACATGGAAAGGCCATCAAAGAATGATGTATTAGGTGTGGAAAATATGCTTTAACATATTCCCCCTAATGTGTGAGGTCAGAGGCATACACGATGTCCGAAATACATTATAATATCCCCTGAGTGGAGTAGTGAAGAACCGGGTGGAAGAACCAACCACTCGTCAACATGATACAATGAAAAGTATCTACATATGAATCTAATATAAAGTATACATAAAAGTCCCAGATACATATCAGTACAATCAAAATGAATATGCATAATAGAGATATGTCATGAGTGGTCATCACCACGTACAATATACAGTGTAAGTATAGTCTCCATACTGAATGAAGACATCTGGTACATAAGAAGGTACACTAAAATCTGGAATGAGAACTAAAATCTCATAAATACTATCAAGATAAAGGAAGTAACATATATGGAATTTTGCCAAACTCTGAGGTATTCTACACAAATCACCACTAGTACATGCCCCATCATGTGAATAAAGGTGTTGGGGTCTAACATGATGGGCCATCATTTGATTACCACTCATTGATGTATACTAGTAATAGAAATGAGACATCTCATTGATAATGATAATGGAAATCAAGGTATAGAGTGAATTCAATCAAGTGTTAATATATGTGTTGAGGTTGAACAATTGAAAAAATCCATCGATTAGGGGAAATTGATGCATTCCCAAACATGTCGATGGAGAGAGAACCTGCTACTAATGGTTGCAATCCTTAAGGAACTCAATGGAATCTAGATCCTTGTTCTAGAATAAAGGATCTAAAGTCAATCGAATGGAATCTAGTGGAAGTAGGGAATTAAGGCATCCCCCATCAACCAACATGAGGTACTCAACAAGGACGAATAATTTGTAAGAACTCATATGGACAAGATTTGCATGAACTAGTAACCAATATATCGGGAATGACTAATATGTAGATTCAACATAAATGAGGAATGGACAACTTAGGTTAAACAATTCCTTTGAGCTAGAGCATAAGTCATATGGAGACACTTAGGAAACATAGACTCAAAGTGAAAATTGGGAGAAATCTATGACACATGAGGAATCAACATAGGCTTCACAGTGACTGAAAGCATAACCAATTGATGGAGAAAGCTCTGATAACGAGTACAACTCCTAAGGTTATACTAGAAACCCAATTTATGATGAATATACTCATGGATTATGCTCCATTCAAAGTCGACACAACAACTTCCAAGGTGAGACAATATCATTTCCCATTCATGTTTTTATGTTTTATGATTTTTTGGTCTTTTTCATGTCAAGAAGCTTGAAAAAGAGTAAAATTTCTTATAGTAAAACAAGGAGGAAACGAGTGTTACGGGAAAGAAATCTAGTTCCAAGTGGTGGAATAGACATATGCTCAATGCAAGGAAGCATGTGCAGGATAAGGACACTGGGGGGGATGTCTCCTTCGGGTATGAGATAACTAATATGCAAAAGATAACTGAGATGCCTTTCTTGGTTAGAATTGATACAAGCTCGAGCTATATGGCTTAAAAAGTGAAGTGGGGAACCAGATTTAAGCTCAATATGACAAGAGGACGCATGAAATGCAATTACAACTTGATAAAAAAGTGGGATTCTTGTTGGCCGGGAAAACTGACCTAGGCCAACAATGGAAAGACTGCCCACACACTCAACTTAATGCAATCTTGTAAATGTTTAAAGTAACTTTATTTCATAGGATCAAGGCCCTGCTGCCTATTTAATGTGCTCTCAAAATAGAGAGTCTCTCTAGGTGTATGTGGGAAAAGATTTGCTTAACCCAATCTTCTAACAAATCAGAGAGATTTATCCTAATGACTAAATAACGCTAAAGATTATCTTAACCCAAGTACAGAAAATAGTAGCTCCTAATTCTATCCTATGATGACCTAAATGCAAGCTATCTATCTCAGCTGAGAGCATGAATTGATGATTTGACAAGAGGTATTAAAGTATAAGGTGATCTATAATTCTCAACTGTTAGAAAAGTCTACAGTAAATAGAACTAAATCTGAATTACCTCACAATAAGATGATATTTCACTACAAGATAATTCGAACAGAAATTAAAAACTTGTTATTAAATAAATCTAACACTGTCTTGAAACACAACCAATACAATCATATACTAACGTGTAAATGGAACAAGGTCATGTAACATAGTTCATAATCAATTGAAATTGTTACAAGTTAACAACTCATGTAACATAGTTCATAATCAATTGAAATTGTGAATAAGCTCACTCATTTTCAACATAATAACAAATCATTAACATTTCAAGGACAATGTAATCATTCGAGATCCATGAAAGAATATTCCACATATAATATGACGATATATATATATGAAAGTGAAATTTAACAAAGGAGAACCATCATTAACACAACATAAAACAACTTGAAGACTTAGCTAAGGTCTTCACTATCCTGTAGCATCAAGTGATATTCAGAAAAAGTTCCAGAAAACACAAGCACAACAGAATGTAATATGAAACTGAAAATATTAATTCTCCATAAGTCTTAGAAATCAAACCCTTTACTCATCTTTAAAACTTGTTTATAAAGGGAAACGAAACAACAACTAATTAAATAAATCTCCTATTTCCATGGTACAAGGATTTTATCTGAATATAGAACGAATAAAAGACTGGGATCATAGGTATATCATTGTGTAACCACCAGGAAGGAATAACATACACGAAAATAGATAACTTACTAGATAAATCAAGTAACATTATTCCCCAAAATGTGTCATCACTATATTCGGTAATCCACACTGGTAATGCTCAGAAATAGGAGTGTAGAAACAACAAAATAGTAATCAATTGCATTTTCGAAGCATCCTCCAATGAGTAAACTCCAGATAGGAAAAACCACAAATGCAACACGGCATCTAGCTTCATCTCACATACTCATTAATACCTGACAATTTTAAACAGAATTTGTTAGCATAGTGCAACTAATAATCACATAAAAATAAATAGGATGTCTGCAGAATTTCAATTCTGCAGATATCCTTAGTAAATAAGAAAACTTTTCACCAAGAATCGAAACTAACAAAATCCAAGATATTACTGACCTGTAGAGACTAATTTTAAATCATCTGCATGCATAATCGAATATTTAAACCATAAGACAAAAATTGGAATTCATTACAGAAAACAAAAATGTCAGATTTTAAGGGCTGATTCGACAGAAAGTTGAATTGGCACATTTCTTCTCTCCTCATCTAACTTGGATTTGAATCTAATAGTATTGATCTTAGCAATCTTATTATGTTTGATCAACCTTCGATTTCTCAACAGAAGCCTTTTAAGTTGAGCTTTATACTTAAGCTTCTTCTCCCTAAAAAATTCCACTTTTCAATCCAAGAAGTTAAATCATTTTTCAGGCTTGCGATTTCATCCATAGCAAATGCCTTAATAACCTGAGCCTCCTTTAATTCAGTTTCCAGAGATGAGATGAATTGAGCATAAGGGTTTTGATTGATTTGTTCCTTCGATCCTACCTTCAACCCTCCTCCGTCTTCCTGAGCTATGTAGGGAATATGATCAATTTCTTGATCTACATCACCTTCATGATTTACTTGTTGAATATCAACAAAATTATTCTTGAAGACAAACACATATTTAGATCAAGGAAGGTTGGACCAATTGGAGCTAGATTGGGATGAGGTTCCGAGGAATCACTTACTTCAATAACAGGGACATCTCCAATACTCAGGTCTCTTTTTGGCGAACAAGGAAGCTGTCATACTACAAGTAGTCCTACGAATAGCTTGATTACTCAGTACTATGCTAACTTGGTCTTCAGCCGGTTTCTGACTAATGTTATCCTATGAATGAGGAAGATCCTTATTTTTACAGGGTATAGTGATCACCGTTTTTCTTACTCGAGGCTGATAATTATCAACAGGAATTTTAGGGTTTGTTTCAGACTTGACTTTAACATCGCCGGTACTTAAGGTTCGACTAGGTTCAGAGACTTCATTGTCCATATTACCTTGAGAACTAGACTCTTCTAAATCAGGCTCAGCTTCTTCACTCTTTATACATCTATGTCTAGTTCTAGGACTCTGTCTGGGCCATTCTTCATTCTCACCAAACCCATTACGTATAAGGAATGATTCCCAAGTATCCCCTAATTCTCCTAGCTGATAGGACATGAGTATTTTATTTAATCTGTGATGAAACAGACTCCTCTTCTTATCCCCTACATTAATTTGATAGGTGCAGGCCATCTTATGTAGACTATTCAAGAAATAGTATGGCATGTTCACAGGATGTCCCTTAAAAATAATTAAAATTCGGAGGTGATAAAACTGGGTTTGGGAAATTTGACCTTCACACGTGACGTATTTGATAACAAGCTCGAGCATAGAATGCCATTTCTTCATGAGAAATCGAGAAAGGAACAGGATTTATACTTCATTTGCCGGTGAGCTGGAGTCAGGAACTCCTTCCAGTTGTTGTTTTTTACATGCTTGCCCTTATACCAATGTTCACCCATTTGTGGAAAACCAATGGCCTGAGAAACAAACTCTTTTGTCAGCCTCAATTTGACATAACCAACCTATGCTTTAATCGCATCAAATGATGTTAGAAATGCCCTGGAAATTGCCAAGTTGAACCCGAAGAACTTCTTCAAAAACCCTAGCCATCCAACCATAATAATTACCTTGCGGCATTCAGGGGCAGTGTCCAAACACTCATTGCCTATGAGTTCAAATCTCGAAATAGGATCCATGGTAGCGATCACGAAAACATTCAGGGTTTTCAAAAGCCAAATTAAAACACACAGTCGATTTATCCAGAATCTGCACAGATCAATTAACACTCCAAACTACCCTATTTCACCAAAGAACTCTGAATTTTCCTGCAGAGTCATCATAGCTGCGAGTTGACAAGTTAATGGGACTTGGAGAACACTTACCACACCATAATGGTCTGCAGAAAAATCAAGTGAGCGACGACTTAAGTGTGATATTTGCATGATGGTAAATCAACAGATGGCAAACATTTAGGTCACGTGGATATCAAAAACCCCCAATTTCAATCATAGCATCAACACTGATTGGAATTCTTCATAATGATATGATAGCCTAGAAAACTCATCATTTCAAAGCTTAGTTGAATGGTTACCATGCCCTAATCCTTCATCATCGAATATCAACAATAACAAGGTTACTAAATAAGAATGTAATTGATGTAATTAGAATCAGGGTCGATATTATAATGACAAGGAAAGAATTGATAATTTAACCAAACCCATATAAAAACTCTTAAAATCACCTTAGCCCCTTATGATAGACTTTAATATTGACTCACTTCAAAAATACAAAATTCGTAATGAGGATAAATGTATAATAATGTGAAACTTAATAAAATTATATTAAATACACTTTTATCCCTCTGATTAACAGGATGAAATAAATTTTTTAGAAGTGAAAAAGCTTGTTAGATCTCCTATATAAATTGAAAAGAAACAATTATCACATCATGTAGCAACTTGCTTATATTAATAGTAAAAAATCATTGATGTAATAAATTCATTTGACCTCGAATATGCATGAGTGATAAATGTTGTGAAATTATGAGCTACTAACTTTTGGGATTATAATTTCTCCAAATGATCAAAATAAATGAGAGATTCACACTCGACATAAACTGATGTTATTCCCCCTAAATCAATCAAACAATTAACTATTATTGGGAGTACCTTTAGAATCAAAGATTCTGATGGCACTCCTAAAATATCTAAAGATGAGTGTTGATTAAGGCTATGATATCGAATGTCATTCAAAAGATTGATTTCAAATGACATCTTTGAAATTTTTTGTGTTCAAATTGTTCTGGAAGGTGTTGCTTTCCAACAATTGTTGACATGCTGGGACCGAACCAGTTATCTCTATGAAAACAAAATTCACACTTCAGATAATAAAAAATGATGCCTTTAAAGTATCAAATATATGCTTAAGTGATCCCAGATCCAAACCAATCTAAACATATAACTAGACCTCAACAGATTTCTGAAAACAATCCTATGGTTGTTATCTAGGTGTTCTTGGTCCTATTCAACCTCAGGCAGGTGTGGAGTAAAATGAATTAATTTGAGTGTGGATTTATAAGACCAAAGACAGGTTAGCCAATAACAGTATAGATGTGGCTTCTTTAGAACATCAGTTGACTTTCCCCTCATTCAAGAAAGATAGTAGACAATACTCCCCCCTTTTTTTTAGTAGTATATACAAATCATATACACAGGGGTAAATACGAAAAGAATTAATCAGGAACACTATCTTAGCTTGGTGACCAAATAATGATAGCCTTACTCACCAATCCTACCAGAAACTGATCAGGCCAGCTTGTGATGAGACTTCCTGTCTCTCAGTTATTCGACTGAGAGTCGCTGTCATTAGCTTGGTGACCAAATTTTGACAACGTCATTCCAATAGAACCTATGATCATAAATAGACCGGCTCGTGATGAGACCTCCTGCTTCCTGATTAAACTCTTACATATTTATTTTTTTAGTTCAAGAGTATTGCCCTGGCTGAGTGCCCAGATGTATCCACGAAAATGAGGGAGAAAACCATAGACTTCTTAAGACAGCTTAAAGATGACTATATATCTTCAACGAATCTTCAAGCTTGGTAGACATGCATTGGAATCAGTAAATAAATTCCATGAGATATTGGTTTATAGGAAGGCACCCGAAGACAACAATCAAGGATTTCTAAGAGAAAAACTGTAGAGGTTAAAAATAATACAGGTTTGAAAACAGATCACTTGTAAGACATCGGATACTTCTAGCCATCATCATGGATTACGATATGATATGTATTTCACTCATTCCTGTTTGACATATTTCACCATCAGGTTCTTCATTAAGACCATGCAAAATGCTTCATGCTGAGTTCTGTGAGACAAGGTAGGAGATGTGTTGGATAAAGCAACTATTTACAGAGGAAAACATGCAATCTTATGTACAGTGAATGATTTCAAAGAATTGAATTATTTTCATGACCTGTCACCTAAAATTTCCAGTAAGAAAACATGAAGATGACAAGAAAGAAAATAATTAGTAAGTACGATATCGAAAACTCTAACCAGTTTAGAAATCAGAATGGAACCAACAATATGTACAAGAATATACACAATGGGAATATACAATGAAAATGACTCAATGATGTGGGATTAATGAAAGTACCTTTTAAGGATATGCCCATTTACTGGGAGGGTATCGAGCTGTCCTTGCAAAGTCTGCAAACGAAAAGTATTAGGAACAAGTTTTTCTGCTATCACATATGGACCTAACCAAATACTTCGGAATTTCATATGTTCCCCTTTATCTTCATGTGCTTTGTCCCATTTTAAAACCAAATCATCTACATGTAGTTCCCTATTCAAGGATGAGCCATGATGAAACCATGATTTAACAATTTGTTGATGCTTCATGAAATGTCTCTTAGCATTCTCTCTTTCTTCTTCCAATTTCAACAACATATTGATTCTTTCTTCAATGGCTAAACTTTCTGTCTCTTGTACAACTCATGAAAGCTGTAACAAAGGCAGAAACAGGTTGGGAGGAAGAATAGCCTCTATTCCATATACCAAAAATAAAGGGGAGTTACCCACAGATGATTTTGGGGTAAGCTTGTTAGCCTAGAGAGCTTGATATAGAATAGTATGCCAATTCCTATGATGTTCAGCTATGGATCTCTTCAGAATTTTCAGCAAGTTCTTATTCATTGATTCAGCAAGGCCATTGCCTTGTGGATAATAGTTTGCCGAATATCTAATTCAGATTCCCTTTTCTAATGCAAAATTAGTTAGTTCTTTAGAATAAAAATAAGTTGCATTATCAAACACGAGAGATTCGGGCACCCCAAATCTGGTAATTATCTTAGTTTCAATAAAATGCAACCCCTGATTTGTATTAACCACCCGCAATGGTTTCACTTTAGAACATTGAGTAAAGTAATCAGTGGAAGTTATGATGTACTTATGATGAAGAGAGGAGGAGAGTTTTATTGGTCCAACGATATCGATTCCCCACTGTTGGAAAGGCCTATCCACCACCACAGGATGTAAAGGAAATGCTGGTTTTTTAACTCTGCCAATCCCAATCTGACAATCTTGACACCTTCTAACGAAAAAATGGGCATCTTTAAATAGAGTTGGCCAAAAATAACCTGCTCTCAAAACTTTATGAGTAGTAGTATCGCCACTGAAGTGGCCACCAACAGGCCCGTAATGAAGTTGTGTTAAAAATGAATCAGATTCCTCCTTTTCTAGACAGCGAAGCAAAACTCCATCTGCATTTTTCCTGAAAAGTACATTATTTATCAATTGGTAGGGTGCTGATTTTAATCTTATAGCTCTTTTCTTCTTTGGGTCTAAATGTTCTAGGGCACTGCTAGTTTCAAGATAAGTGTGAATATTAGTATACCATGAACTAGCTGGCTCTGGGATGAAATAAACTTCCTTTTAGAGCAAGGTATCATCTAAAGGTATGCCATTCTAGTCAGTAGGCAGATGTGCTGATTCAGCTGCCAATTTACACAAACCCAAACCACGTACAACATGAGAGGGTTTAATCTCTAGGTCATACTCCTGCAGAGCAGCCATCCAATGTGCCCTTTTTTCTCCAAGGTCTTTCTATACTAACAAATTTATCATAGCAGAGAATGGAACAATTACCTTGGTTTTCGATTTAAGGAGATAAGGATGGAAATATTTTACTGCTTTGAACACATCAAAAGCTATTTATCCACTATGTGGTAGTTCATCTCAGCTCCTTTTAAATTCGAGCTCATGAAGGAGATAGGTACTTCATCCCCTTGCTGGTTCTTTTGAGTAAGAACAACTGCATAAGATATGTCAGATGCAAAAGTATAAAGAATAAATTCTTTCCTAAAGTTAGGGATCACAAGTGCGGGTGCTTTAGCTATGGCTTCTATAATTATGATAAACGACTCTTTCTCTTTATCCCCCCATGAAAAAGTACTGTCTTTCTTAATCATATTCTGTAGTGGGCGCACGATTTCAGAAAAACTGGGAACAAATCTTCTCATGAAACTTATCTTTCCCATGGAGGATTGCATGGATTTCTTAGTAGAAGGAAAATGAATCCTAGAGATAGCTTTGGTTCATTCTGGATCAATCATGATCCATTCCTTTGACACTACAAACCCTAGAAAAATTCCTTTAGTTACTGCAAATATTGTCTTTTTAGTGTTAAGGGAAATGCCAAACTTCCTGCAACGTTCAAGCACTTTACGTAAGTGTGAAATGTTATCAGATATATTTTTGGAAAACACAGTGACATCATCCAAATAGACAATGACAGAGTGATTTATCAGACCTCTAAAAGCAGCGTCCATTTCCCTTTGGAATGTGGCCCCAACGTTTATCAATATGAAGGGAATCTTCCTATAGGCATAGGTTCCCCAAGGGGTCCTAAAAGTGGTTTTCAGCTGGTCTGTAAGAGAAACTAGAACCTGGTTGTACCCAAAAAATCCATCTAATAAAGAAAACATCTGAGCACTTGACACCTTCTGGAGGATTTGTTCCATGGGCGGAACATGATAGTTGTCCTTTTTTGATGATTGGTTTAAGTTTTGGAAATCTACACATAATCGAATAAGGCTCCATTTTTCTTCCTAACAGGGACAAGGTTCGCCTCCCAATGTGTATGGCATACAAGAAATATAATCTAGGAAGTAAGGAATTTATTCAATTCTTTCTTTACCATCGGTTCTAAGGCAGGGTGAATTTTCCTTAGTTTCTGTTGGAAAGGTTTTGACTGAGATTTCATAGGGATTACGTGTTGTATGATTTGGGTATCAAAGGTCTTCAGATCATCGTATGACCATGCAAATGCATCCTTGAATTCACTAAACAGTTTGAGAAAGGCTGATTTTTCGTGCTGGGTACAGTCTAATCCTAAATTGATATTTTGAGGATTTGCTTCCATGCCTAAATTTATGATTTCATAACACATGTTGGAACTATTAGTTTTGCAATTAGGCACTCCTTTAAACTTATCATGTAGGTCATAAATATTTTCAAGCCCGAGAACCGATGTAGGGATCGAATTTACCAGCTCAAAAGATTGGTCAACCGGCTGAGGTGGATGGATTATTGAGAAATTGTGTAGATCTTCATCATGTGTGATCTCGTCAATCACTGAGTCCTTGAAAGCATCTTCTCCCATTAATAAGGCAATGATCTATGAGTCATCCTTAAAAACACACTAATTAGTGATGTTATCGGGGATCGATGGTCTAAACAATAATTCAATAGAAAAAACATTGGGAGAATTTTTTTTTTGCGGGAATGAGCCACGAGTCTACATTTTACAAAAGGTCAGCTTCTTGATTCTGAAAATGAGGGATAGACTCGATATTAAAGGCATCAAATGCTGAAATTAGATTCCATACCTCCTTTTGGTAACTCTGCAAATGATTAGATAAGCAATGAATGGAATTGCGGACTTGTCGAACAATAATTTCAGAATTGCCAAATGCAATCAGAACCTTAACATTTAATTCCAATGCCTTCTTGAGTCCTTGGATGAGGGCCTCGTATTCAGCTGTGTTATTTGTGCAAAGAAATTCTAGCCTACAAGATAGCATAAGTTTGTTTCCTGCGGGATCTAGGAGCATGCAACCTACTCCTGCACCTTCGTTGGATCAAGAACCATCAAAATACATATGCCAAGGCTTATCAACAAGACTAATTACATCCTTTACATTATTCACAATGTTAATCAAACTGGGAGCAGCTTCCTGAAAATCACAATGTCAAATTTCTGATTTATTTACAAAATCAGTAAATGCAGATTTAAGTGCAGGGAAACTTCCCAAATCGGAATCGTATCCATAGTTCCCTAAAATGGAATCACTAAACAAAATTGGCTCATTGGAAGAGTTTATCTCAGTCACTGTGTGTTTCATGTATCTCTCTCTGTCAATCTTGATCTGATTTGGACGCCCGTTTTTAGGTAACCACAAGTGTGACCAATCGGTTGAAAAATATCCTTTTAAAGCTTGAGACAAATCACGACTTAAGAACAACCTATAGACATCTGGTATGTCTGCTACAACTACATCAATAACCTGGAAGAGCTGTGGATTAGTGGCCATCCTAATCATTAATCCTTTTAATTCTCCTACAATTTTCACCTTAGATTGATCCAGTTGGCTGATTTGAATTTCACAAGGGGTGGGCTTGGCATTCAACTTCTTACAGACCAAATAGGGCATAACATTTGACGAAGCTCTAGAATCGATCATACATGTCAGGTGGAATAACTCCCGAAATTGTATTATTTCTCCATAGAATTCCTTTATTTATACATCTAAGATGACTCTTGGGATCACACATCCGAGAGTCTCTTCATATTCCTAATATTTACAATAATGTATAATCCCGACGGATTATATTCCAACAATCCCCCTTTAATCCGAAGGGGTGTTAGTAAGTCCGAGCATGTTTCTGAATCTTTCAAACTTTTCTTGTCCAAGCGCTTTGGTGAAGATGTCTGCAACTTGATCATTTGTGGAACAATGTCAAAGATGGACTGTCTTGGCCTCTACATGATGTCGAATCAAATGATACTTTGTGTTGATGTGTTTGGTTCGATCATGGAATCTGGGATTCTTAGCCAGCTTGATTGTAGAAGTATTGTCGATCAATAATGGAGTGGAGTTCTCTTGTTTTTCTTGCAAATATTCAAGTATCTTCCTGAGCCATACTATTTCTTTCGTTGCTTCAGCTGCAGCCACATATTCTGATTCTGTTGTTGAATCTGCCGGAACTGACTGTTTGCGTGATATCCATGAGATAGCTGCTGATCCAAGACTCATAGTGTATCCAGAAGTTGATACTTCTGTCTCCTTATCGCAATCAAAATTTGAGTCTGAGTACCTAATAAGTTTGAAGTCATCCACCTTAGAGTACTTGAGTCCAACGTCTTGATCCCCTTCAAGTATCTTAGAACTCTTTTTGCAGCTGACCAGTGTCCTTCACAAGGTTTATGCATGAACCTTGAAACTATGCCAACAACATAAGAAATATCTAGTCTATTTGTTGTAAGGTAGATAAGTCTTCCTACAAGTTTTCGATACTTGGTCGCATCTTCAAATTCTTTTCCTTCGCTTGATGTGAGCTTCATTTTCTGTTCCATTGGAGTAGAGATAGGGTTGCATTCTTTCATGCAAAATTTGTCTAGTAGTTCTCCAACATATTTTTCTGAGATAGGAATGTGTACTTAGGATGTTGAGTGACTTCAATTCCTAAGTAATAGTGGAGATGTCCCATATCTGTCATTTCAAAGATCTTTTTCAAATCTTTCTTTATGGATGCTATATAGCTCTCATTGTTCCCTGTCATCAAAAGATCATCTACGTACACCAAAAGATACACAACAGATCTTCCAACTTTCTTTATAAACAGTGTTGCATCATCAAGATCAAAATGTTCGAAATTTAACTTCAAAAGATGCTCGGTTAATTTTTCATACCATGCGCGAGGTGCTTGTTTTAGGCCATACAAGGATTTGACAAACTT
>LPNX010747748.1:870360-950407 GCA_001517045.1 Pseudotsuga menziesii | reverse complement strand
ATACCTTTTGTTATTTTCCTTTCACAACAAAGCCTTTTGGCTGAGACATGAAGACATTCTCTTTCAAGTCTCCATTCAAGAAAGCAGTCTTCACATCCATGTGATGAAATTTCCACCCATTCTGAGCAGCTAAAGAGAGTAAGGTACAGATGGTAGCCCATTTTGCTATAGGAGAAAATGTTTCTTCATAGTCAATTCCTTCCTTCTATGCACAACCTTTTGATACAAGCCTCGCTTTGTGCTTGTCAAGTGAGCCATCTGATCTGTATTTGTTCTTGTACACCCACTTGCAGCCAATTGGTTTGGTTCCAATTGGAGGGTCAACCAGCTTCCAAGTTCCATTCTTCATGAGTGCATCATACTCATTCTACATAGCTTCTTTCCACTCAACTTGAGTAGAAGCTTCTTCAAAGGAAGTTGGTTCAAAGTTAGCAGATAAATTAAATTCACAATCAAATGATACACCCATGTCATCACCTAAATTATCTGCTTCTCCTCCATCTTCATGTCTTTTTGAACTTCTTGTTCCCATCTTTCCAAATTCGTCCGGATGGACACTTTCAAGTGTCTTTGTGGCCCATTTAAGAATCTTCCGTGATGGTCCTGGTTGACCAGCTGGTGGTGCTTCATTTCCTTTAAGGTTAAGTCTTCCAAGTCTCTCAATCACATCATCCAGTTGAATCTCTTGTTTAGTTGAATTAGCAGGAAATTCTTCATGCGGGGGAGTTGGTGCTTCATATGGAAATTCCAAAGGTTGATCCAGAATAGGAATCCCCCCTTCAAGGTTTGGAATTTCATATTCATTTTCAGAATATTTCTTTGGATGAGGATATTTTTCCAAATGATCAAGCTGTCTCTCAATGGACTGGTCATATTTATTAGTCTCAAGAAAAATGACATCTCTGGAAATAACAAACTTCTTGTTTACCTCATCATACATACGGTATTCCTTGGAGTTTTCTTCGTACCCCAGGAAAATGTATTTTTTGCTTCGAGCACCAAGCTTGTTTCTTTGCTCCTTTGGAATCAAGGCATAACAGGTGGAACCAAAAAATCTGAGATTCCTAACTGAAGGGAGATGGCCAAACCACATTTCACGTGGAGTCTTGTTATCAAGAGCATTTGAGGGACTTCTGTTTCTCAAATAGGCTGCACATTTCACTGCATCACCCCAAAACATTGGTTTTACATTCTTAAAAACATCATTGATCGTACCATATTCATTATGGTTCTGTTCATTCTTTCTGCTACACCGTTTTTTTGAGGATTGTAGGGAACTGTAGTCTGATGTGCAATTCCATGTCGGCAAAGATAATCTTCAAAAGCATTTGAAGTGTATTCTTTCCCATTGTCTTTACGAAGTGTACGAATTTTAGATTGTGATTGTTTTTCTATCAATGCATGAAAGTCCTTGAATGTTTGAAATGCTTCTGATTTTGTCTTTAATGAATAAATCCAGCACATTCTTGAGTATTCATCAACAAAGGTCATAAAATACTTATTCCCATTGGCAAAAGGAGTTGGTATTGGGCCACATAAATCAGAATGCACTAATTCTAATTTCCTACTTGCTCTGAAATTAGATTCATGGAATGGCAGCTTACTGTGTTTCCCTAATATACATGCATCACATTTTCTCTTCTCTTTGGGAATGGTGGGAAAACAAAATAAACCATTCTTTCTCAACAAACGAAGAATGTTATAATTCAAATGACCAAATCTTGCATGCCACAATAAACTTGATGACAAATTACGTTCTCCATGTTGAGAGAGGTAGGCATAGTTCTGAACCCTTGCAGATGAACCCTTTAGCTTCAGTAGCTTCCCATATTTGTATCCAGTCATGATGACTTGGTTGTCAGAGGACTTTCTTATTTATATGATTCCATCAAACATGTGGATGGAATGGCCTTACTGTCAGATATGTACCAAGGTCAGCAGGCTTCTCTGCAACTCTGGAAGATAAAGAACATTCTTCAACAAGAAATCAAGGAATCCAGGCATCTTCAGCCGAATGGTTCCCATTCCCTTTGGTTTAAGACTTGACTTATCTGCAAAGTAAACTATGCCATTTATTGTTTCATTAAGTTCTTCAAAACAGTCTTTTCTATAAGTCATGTGTGATGTTGCACCAGTATCAAGTAGCCAACAATCTGTGTAAGATGAAAGTGAAACCATTTCATTAATACTAAGATTACAATGTGCAACAATACAATGAGCAGAATCTGAAGATTTACTAGCATCTTGGTTCTTATTGTCATCTTTCTTCTAGTTATGTCTGTCGTTGATGGAGTCCCACGAAGCCCAACACTGATCTGCTGTGTGTCTGATCTTTCCACAACGCTTGCACTTCAAATCTGATCTTTTGCTGGAGTTGTTTCTGCCTCCTCTACCTCTGAAGTTTCTTCTTCCTCTGCCTCTCTTGCTGCTTTGTCCTTTAGGATGATCATTGGATTGGTCTTTGTTGTGGTTCTTTGCTTGTTGAGCAAAGCAAAGTGATTCCCCAGAATGCTCGGTTGTCTTCTTACCAAAATCTTTCTCTCTGTCAGCTATCTTCTCTACCAGGGTGTCAAATTTCAGTGATTTGAACTTGTCACTTGCTTGCAATGACTCAAGATAGTTGGAGTGAGAAGGATACAAAGATTTTACAAATGCTGCAAGGGGAAGATCTGGTTTCATACCAGTAGCTTGAATATTGTGCATGATAGCTTTAATTTCAGAGGCAAGTAACATGGGATCATTGTCTTTTACTTCTAAACTGAATAGTTTTAGCATTAGTTGAATAACGTCCATTTAAGAGTGTGAATCATACATATCTTTTAACGTTTTTAGTGCTTCAAAACATGACTTTGCAGGCAATATGTGATGGCTCACCTCTTCACTGACTGTGGAAGTGATTACCGCAAAATCTTTCTTGTCTTTTGTTTTTCAAATGGCCTTCTCTTTCTCGGATTCTGGAGGTCCCGGGTCTCTGGTTATGGGCCCTCCAGCTTCTATCTCTATTGTGGTGCCTTCGCAAATACCGTCCCAAAGGTCATTGTAGATGAAGGCAGATTTGATCTTCCTCCACCATTCTGGATAAGTGTCTTTGCCAGTGAGAGTGGCACCAACTATAGATGCTATAGATTGCATCTTCTGTGATTGAATCTTGCAACAAAAACAATAGGAGAAAAATAAGAAAGAGTAAAGGTGCAGGTCTAAGTCTTTGCCATATTTCTCAATCTTTACAACAATGTCAATGATAATCAGTCTTCAAAGCAGTCACAGCAAACACCAACAATCTTCTCCTATACTAGTCACAGTTTCGAGCTCAAAGCACAGCTTTAAATCGAAAGGAGAAAATACAACAATTCCATGTTATAACATTCATAGAAGCACTTCGTAGAATATAAAACTCTTCATGCAATAGTCACGGTTCCAATATAGCAATCGCGAGGCTCTTCACTCAATGAAAATAAACAAATGCTTGCAGAAGTTTCTAGATAGACTTCACGCAAAAATCTAGGGTTTATGAATCAATTGTAACATATAATATGAATCGCTTTTACCTCCATGCAAATGTATGAGAGAATGAGTCCCCACCGTGTTCACTCATCAACATTTGCAAATTATTACAAATACTCAATTCAAGTTTCCAGCAGATAGAGACTCATCAACATAGTCCCACTTCATGCAGTTGTATGATGACGTGAATATCTAGAGCTATACATTTTCTTGTAGGTTAGCTCCACGCTCACCGCACCAGTGGTTCAACGTAGCATCAAAAGAGTGCCAGACACACATGGGGATACTTTGAAAGACCATGGAACAGAAACTCGGGTTGTAGCTCGTGTTCACGGGTAGGAATAACTGAGGTCGCAACTTGTGCTTGTGGCTAGGAATAACTCCATTAGCAAGTATGAGGACTCCTACTCTCTGTGTATACTTGTATACAATGACAAAATCCAAGAGAAGTTCTTCACACACAAAGATAGAGTGTAAACTAGCTCCAAGCAGCATGCAGATAGAGTAAACCAGACAATGAGCAGTGTACACAATCGTGGAATGAATTCATAGGTCACAAGTTCGTGGGCTCTGTTATGTAGATGTACACCATCGAACTCACAATCTTTGTGGAGAAGATCACACTAGGTCACCTCTGCAACTTTGTCATGGGTAGTGGTGCGGCTAGCATGTAGGTAAGAATTTAGGGTTTGCTGGTACCAACGCTATTACCAACACACACACACGCAAATATGGAATACCAACAACCAGAGGTGAAAAGAGGAAGTTAGGCAGAGAACGGGATCAAGGTAGTCACCAACGCCGTAGCAGAGAATGGGACTATCACAAGGATTATCACATCATGCATGAACGTTAGAGCAGCCAGCGCATGCACCAATGCATGCAATCTACAGACTGAGGAAAGCCCAGGGTGCAGATAGCAGCAGAATGCAGACTGTACATGCAGGAGTTATGAATCACTCTGATACCACTTTCAGGTGGAATAACTCCTGAAATTGTATTATTTCTCCATAGAATGCCTTTATTTATACATCTAATACGACTCTTGGGATCACACATCCGAGAGTCTCTTCATATTCCTAATATTTACAATAATGTATAATCCCGACGGATTATATTCCAACAATACAATTATGGAAATTATGATTGGAGATTTCAAACGTTAGTAGGAAGGGGGGAGTTGTAGATTTGGAGTTCTTACCTATCAATGTATATTTATCAGTGACTGTTTTGATATTACTATTAAAACCAACTACTGTTTTACTGGTTGAAGGATTAAGGTTATTGACTGAAGGTACAGAGGGATGATTTTTCGTTTTGGTGTTTGATGAAGTTGTTAAGTTAGAGAGTTTTGAACCTCCAGGCATAGGGTAAATTTTCAATAAATTGAACATACTGATATTCTCCCTCTGTTTCTTGAGATCCTCTATGATGTCATGCTGGAGACCTATCCCTTGAGTCATAGGATGTTGATTTGAAGTTTGGGGATTGTTCCTAGGTGTGGATGATGGTTGAGAATCTACAGGCCCTTTACTTCTTGTATTATGGGTGTGCTGGTTGACAAAGACAGAATGATCATTAGACTCCCCCTCTTTGGCTGAACTATCCCAGAAATGGAAAGTAAATGGGAGAGGATATTTAGGAGCTTCCTCTTCCGTTTCAGACTGTTCAGGTTCATGATCTTCTTCCGAATCCTGGTCGGTTCAAGTTTTAGGTAAGGCATATATATCCCTTATAGTATTACAAAATTCCTCATTGGTTGATATCTTGGGCGGAGTGTTTTACCTGGCATTTGGTGATGTATATGGCCGGTATGGGGTTTTAAAATTCCCTCTATTTGAAGTACCTTCCCCATTATTCCATTTCAATATCACCACTTCATTCGTGAGAGACCTAATTGCTTGTTGTAATTTTTATACATCGAAAGCAGGAGCATCCTTTTTATTTGTGTTAGTTCTTACAGGGGCTTCGTTGCATTTATGAAAAGAACCATCAGTTTTGCCATTATTTTTTGGTTCAAATGTCAACAAATTCTTTTCGACCTTGATTGCTTCTTCGAAAGTTTCAACTAATGTGATTTTAACAGATTTTTTTACAAACATACCAAGGGATTTAGGTAATGCTGAAGCATAATTCTCAATTATGATATCTTCTGGAGGTTCGAAGGCTACTAGTATCTTATTCAAGGGAGTGAGGAAATGTTGATTTGAATCTTTTATCCTTTCTTTATTTTCCATCTTGATTCTAGCCAATTCTAGTGCTAACACAGCAGGGGTTTTGTCTTCACCAAACTTGTTTAAGAATACTTGACTAAAATCACCCCAACTAGTTATAGATCCTTGAGTTATGGAAAAATACCAAACTACAGCTTTTCCTTCGAAATTTAAAGGGAATAGTTGACATACCACATCCTCATGTTGAACATTCATGGTCTAAACAGCCAGGATGAATTTATCGATGTGATTTTTGGCCAGGCCCTTATCATCTGGGTCAAACTTAGGTAGCAGTTTGCTAGGATGTTTAGGTAGATTATGCTGCAGTCCAGGTATAGCAATGACACCATGTCGTAACCATGTTCTATCAACATGAGGATTACCTTGGTCACGATCACCCATGTCTAAATCGGATTCCGGATCCGATGAAGACTTGTTGTTATGGTCGCGAGGGATATCAGGTGGTGATTCATGAGGTGAAGGGGGTAGGTCAGATCTACCTATAGAAAAAAATCGTCAAGAAGTGTTATGACTAGCCACTCCTCTCAAGAGATCAATAAGATGATAATCAGGAGACCCTCTCAATGGTTCAAGAGGATTTTCTCCAATCGGGTCGGCAGCTAACTCGGTCACTACCAAGGTTTGAAAATGAGCTATGCTTGGCAATCCAAAATTGATTGGAGGGATCCATGTTTGGCGAGAATAGGGTCTAGTTAAAATTCTACGTGATTCCTCTAAGGTTTGATCTATCTCTTTTGGGGAAACTGGTGAGACAGTTGGGTCTCTTTCAATAATGGTTCTAACTGCATCTAAAAAGGGGGTATTTATAGTTTCGAGTTGTGATGTAGAGACCAAGGTAGAAAATATTCCAAAACTCATGAGGGGGCAAGTAGGTCGATTACTGGTAGGAGCATTATGTGATCGATCAACGATTAAGCTTCAAGCTCATGCCCTCCTTCTACCACCATTTGTTGGCTGGGAAAACTGACCTAGGCCAACAATGGAAAGACAGCCCACACACTCGACTTAATACAATATTGTATATGTTTAAAGTAACTGTCTTTCACAGGATCAAGGCCCTGCTTCCTGTGTAATGTGCTCTCAAAATAGAGAGTCTCTCTAGGTGTATGTGGGAAAATATTTGCTTAACCCAATCTTCTAACAAATTAGATAGATTTAACCTAATGACTAACTAATGCTAAATATTATCTTAACCTAAGTACATAAAATAGTAGCTCCTAATTCTATCCTATGATGACCTAAATGAAAGCTATCTATCTCAGCTGATACCATGAATTGATGATTTGACAAGAGGTATTAAAGTATAAGGTGATCTATAATTCTAAATTGTTAGAAAAGTCTATAGTAAACAGAACTAAATCTAAATTACCTCACAATAATATGATATTTCATTACAAGATAATTCAAACAGAAATTAAAAACCTGTTATCAAATAAATCTAACACTATCTTGAAACACAACCCATATACTAACATGTAAACATAACAAGGTCAGCTTACAAGTTAACAACTCATATAACATAGTTCATAATCAATTGAAATTGTGAATAAGCTCACTCATTTTCAACATAATAACAAATCATTAACATTTCAAGGACAATGTAATCATTTGAGATCCATGAAAGAATATTCCACATATAATATGACGATATATATATATGAAAGTGAAATTTAACAAAGGATAACCATCATTAACACAACATAAAACAACTTGAAGACTTAGCTAAGGTCTTCACTATCTTGTAGCATCAAGTGATCTTCAGAAAAAGTTCCAGAAAACTCCAGTACAACAGAATGTAATATGAAACTGAAAATATTAATTCTCCATAAGTCTTAGAAATTGAACCTTGTACTCATGTTTTAAACTTGTTTATAAAGGGAAATGAAACAACAACTAATTAACTAAATCTCCTATTTCCATGGTAATACATGGATTTTATCTGAATATAGAATGAAGAAAAGACCAGGATCATAGGTATATCATTGTGTAACCACTAGGAAGGAATACCGTACAATAAAATAGATAACTTACTAGATAAATCCAGTAACATTATTCCCCAAAAAGAGTCATCACTATATTAGATAATCCACGCTGGTAATGCTCAGAAATAGGAGTGTAGAAACAACAAAATAATAATCAATTGCATTTTTGAAGCGACCTCGAATGAGTAAACTCTAGACAATCAAAACCACAAATGAAGCATGACATCTAGCTTCATCTCACCTACTCGTTAATACCTAGAAATTTTAAACAGAATCTGTTAGCATAGTGCAACTAATAATCACATAAAAATAAATAGGATGTCTGCAGAATTTCAATTCTGCAGATATCCTTATTAAATAAGAAAAATTTGCACCAAGAATTGAAACTGACAAAATCCAAGATATTACTGACCTGTAGAGACTAATTTGAAATCGTCTGCATGCATAATCGAAGATTTAAACCATAAGACAAAAATTTGAATTCATTACAGAAAACAAAAATGTCAGATTTTAAGGGCTGATTTGACAGAAAGTTGAATTGGCACATTTCTTCTCGCCTCATCTAACTTGGATTTGAATATAATAGTCCTGATATTAGCAATCTTATTCTATTTGATCAACCTTTGATTTCTCAACAGAAGCCTTTTAACTTGAGCTTTATACTTAAGCTTCTTCTGCCTCAAAAAATTCCACTTTTCAATCCAAAAAGTTAAATCATTTTTTAGGCTTGCGATTTCATCCATAGCAAACGCCTTAATAACCTGAGCCTCCTTTAAGTTAGTTTCTAGAGATGAGATGACTTGAGCATAAGTGTTTTGATTGATTTGTTCCTTCGATCCTACCTTCGACCCTCCTCTGTCTTTCTGAGCTATGTAGGGCTTCTTATCAATTTCTTGATCTACATCACCTTCATAATTTACTTGTTGAATATCAACAACATTATTCTAGGAGATAGACACATATTTCAGATCCAGGAAGGTTGCACTAATTGTTAGAATAATCAACCCATAGTTTACCCATTTAGACATTAATTTAATTATTTATGTCTTATTAGCCTAGTTCATGTGTCCCACCTTGTGCAAGTTGTCTATTACCTATCCATAGTGGTCAAACTTGCCTTATTTGACTCATGTAGCACATGAGAAAGCCCAAAGAATCAAATCTGCTTTATTCCTGGCCTCCTAGGTGCCCTTCTTCTTTTTCTGCTTTATTCCCTGCTTTTTCAATGTTTTAAGGAAAATAGAAAAGCTAGACTAGGTGAGGTGAACTAGTTTTTTGTCCTCTTCATTCTCCACTCTTTTCTCCATGTAAAAGCATGTATGAGCTGCCATTCCACCACTCTTTATCTTGCCTAAGCCATTTTTCCAATTCGTGAGCTCCATGACAGATTTGGGATCAACTTTTTACACCTATGGGGGATTTGCTTATTTTTAGTAAGCCTGCTTTATGCTAGATTCGAATTTCTCCTCATGCATTCGAATCCTTGATGTATGTTATTTATTCATCAACCTATTATGATACAGGGTTGGCTATTGTACATTGATTTAATACATTTTAGTGTTCAGCTCCAATTTCAGTCTCTTTTGTGAGTGATTTTGCATGATCAATTGTTAATTGTTGTGAGTAAAATTAATATATCACTGGGTTCAATTTCCACATGGTATCAGAGCACTTGTAGATTGTTTTCTCTCCTCCAAATTTTTTTTGCAGGTTCGACATCAGTGACTGGGAGCCTTCTACTGACAGCTGGGACAGATTTTCTAAGCTATGGATCAATCACATAAAACTATCTTAACTCCGTTCAAACTCTTTGAATGGAAAGAAGAGAGGGAGATACTGTTGAGAGCGAAAGGCCTCTACAGGGTGACTATGGAAACAGAAGCAGAGCCCAATGCAGCTGCAGAGAAGATAAAATGGCACAACAGGAGGGATGAGGCCTATGGTCTCCTATGTCTGAGTATTTCCAGAGACCTCCTTTTCCAACTTGATGGATTGACATCACCGAATGAAGTATGGGAGAAGATTTCTGATATTTTTGGAAAGACAGATGAGACGAGGGGACATCAAATCTAAAATGAGCTGATTTCTTTGAGTCCAAATAGATTTGAATCCCTGTAGCTATATTTCTCCAAGTTCAAAGCACTAGTTTTGCAGCTGAAACAGTGTGGGATCAAGAAAGATCATCAGCTCATCCTGGCCATCCTCTCGAAGGTAGGCCCTGACTATTCAGTGTTTGTTTCGACCTTCTATGCCACAAAACTGATAGCTCGAACCTGGAAGATGCCTAGCCTTACAGATTTCATGGAATCTCTCACACAAGAACAGGATAAGCTGGTGATGATGGGCACCATCAAACCATCCAAAGATCAAGCTTTGATTGCTGGAGATTCGAAGGTGGATTCAAAAAGCAAAAAGAAAGCTAAAAAGCCACCTGAGCAAAAGAGAGACAAGAAACAGTCTCTGGAGGATCTACAAGGTCCCAAGAAGAACTACCAGAAGAAGAAAAACAAAGGTGAAATGAAAAAGTGCGCATACTACAATAAGGGAAATCACTCTGAAGGCTCTTGTATGAAAAATCAAATTGATATACTGACCCAACTCCTGGAGAAGAATGGCATCTCCCTTCCAGAAATCTCAAAGAAGAGAGAAGGAGGATCAAGTTCAGATGACAGAGAGAGAGTTCATTCTCTAGTTGTTGGCACATCAAGCTCACCCAATTTTATCATTGATTCTGGAGCTTCAAGACACATGGTTTCGACTAAGGAGGCCTTCTCCTCACTGGACAAGTCGAAAGGACCATCTATAGTACTGGGAGATGACTCTCTCATTGAAATTTTGGGTAAAGGAAGGATAGATCTTGATCATGGTCAGTTCAGCAATGTGCTGTATGTGCCTGGTCTTGCCTCCAACCTCCTATCAGTGTACCAGATTACCCACACTGGGTCTCCTAAGAAAGTCATATTCTCACCCGATGAAGTTGAGATCACAGAGATCTCAACTTCTAGAGTCATTGCAAAAGGAGTTGCGAATCATGCTCAAAAGGTATACACGTTCTCACACTTCCTACCTTACTCAAACCCCTCTGCTCGTCTGATTCATGCTAATGAAGCAAGCAAGCTTTGGCATGAAATATTTGGCCACCTAAACTACAAATATATTTCTGATCTTAGTGAAAAAGAGATGGTCACAGGGTTTCCCAAGATAAAATTTTCCAAAGGAGTCTGCCAAGGTTGTATCCTAGGAAAACACCTAGAGCACAAATTTGAGAGAGCTAGTCATGAGAGAACCTCTGCACCCCTCGAGCTGATCCACAGTGATGTTTCTGGCCCATTCCCTCATATGTCCATGATTCAGGCCAAATATGCATTGAATTTCATTGATGACTTTTCCAGGTATTGCTAGGTTCACTTCCTGAAACACAAGTCTGAAGTTTTTGGCCTATTCAAAGTCTTTAAGGCTTTGGTTGAAAACCAGTCTGGAAGGAAACTCAAGGGCCCTCAGATCTGAAAATGGTGGTGAGTATCTCAAGTTTGAGTTTATTAATTATTGTGCAGATGCAGGTATTCAGATGCAGCATTCTATCCCTTACACACCACAGCAAAATGGTGTTGCTGAGAGGAAGAACAGATCACTGAAGGAGATGGCAACATGCATAATGGAGGCCAAAAATTTGCCACCAAAGTACTGGGCCGAAGCTATCAACTATGCAGCCTATATTTAGAATAGGGTGCCTCAGAAACAACTTGATGGCATGACTCCCTTTGAAGCATGGAGTGGGCACAAGCCAGATGTGACCCATTTCAGGATTTTTTGGCTCAAAGGATTGGGCTAGAATTCCAACAGAGAAGAGGAAGGATTTGCAGCCCCAACGCCAAGAGTGTATTTTTGTTGGATACTCTGAAGATTCAAAAGGGTACAAGTTGATAAATTTGAGCACAAACAAATCCTTCATTGAAAGGTGTGTTCAGTTTGAAGAAGAATCCCTTGCAGCAGTGGAAGTTGGTGAAGCCTCTTCACCACCTGAATCTCAAGAAGTAAGTAAAGAGTTTGTTGAACATAATGATTCTGATTTGTCTGATGGAGATGAGTTTATTTCATACCCTAACATCCCTACAAGGCCAAAATGGGCAGCCAAGACACTACATGCAGCAGGAGAGCTAGCTGGGGATCCCAATGACCCAAGAAGGAATAGATCTCAATTTGAGAATGGTTTGTGCATGAAGGATCCTATGTTTCCTGAAAAATGCTATTTGATGGTGGAGTATGATCCTCAAAAATATGAAGAAGCATCAAGAGATCCAAGATGGCAATCAACCATGAAGGAGGAGTTCAGCTCACTCCAGAAGAGCAACACATGGGAGCTAGTGGATCTTCCTCCAGGGAGAAAACTAGTACAGTGTAAGTGGGTCTATAAGACCAAATTTGCTGCTGATGGTTCACCACTGAAGTACAAGGCTATATTGGTAGCCAAGGGCTACTCATAGGTTCATGGCATATATTACAATGAGACCTTTGCACCAGTGGCAAAGATGGATTCCATCAGGCTAGCCTTAGCCATTGCAGCCTCAAGGCAATGGGAGGTACATCACATGGATATCAAAATGTGCCTTCCTGAATGGAGATCTCACTGAAGAGATATATATGCAGAAGCCTCAAGGTTTTGCTACTAATCCTTCTCTTGTGGGAAGGTTGAGAAACTCATTGTATGGGCTAAAGCAAGCCCCCAGGGCTTGGTATGCCAAGATCGATAGCTTCTTGCTATCACTGAATTTTATTCGGTGCAAATCAGATCCAAATGTATATTTGAAGTTAGTTAATGGTTCATTAATGATCATTGTGTTATATGATGATGACCTCCTCATTACAGGAAGCTCAAAGGATGAGATTGCTTCCTTAAAAGGAGCTATGAACCAAGCCTTCTCCATGACAGATTTGGGGCTCTTAAGTCAATTTTTGGGGCTTGAGATTTCTCAAACCAAATATGGAATCAAGGTGCACCAGTTAAAATATGCCTTGGACTTGCTGAACAAATTCAGAATGAAGGATTGCAAAGCAAGCAAAACTCCTTTCCTTTCAGGAATGAAGCTGGAAGAAGCTGATTCTTCACCTATGGTAAACAATACACTGTATAGGCAATTGATTGGATGTTTGTTGTATCTAACACATACTAGACCTGATCTTTGTTATGTAGTAAGTGTGACTTCTAGATTCATGGATTAGCCTCAAGAGATCCATTGGAAAGCAGCCAAAAGGATCCTTAACTTTGTTCAGGGAACAAGGACACATGGGATCTTCTATAAAGCAAAATTTGATCTTGATTTGATTGGATTTACTAACAGTGATTGGGCAGGTGATAACACAGACAGGAATTCCACATCAAGATATGTGTTCATGCTTGCAGAAGGGCCAATCAGCTGGTCAAGCAAGAAATAGAGTGCCATTGCACTCTCATCTACAGAAGCAGAGTACAGAGGAGTTGTTAATGCAACAACTCAATGTTTATGGTTGCAGGGTTTACTTGGAAAGTGTGGCTTCGAACCAGAGTACTCAACTACCATCTGCTGTGATAACCAGAGTACCATTCAAATCTACAAAGATCCATTTTAGAAGGAGAGAACCAGACACATTGAGATCCATATGCACTACATCAGAGAACTTGTGCATGATGGCACCATTCACCTACTCTTCTTTTCATCTTCAGAACAAGTAGCTGATATCTTCACCAAAGAATTTTGTGAGAAGACCTTCAGCAATCTCAAATCACTGCTGGGGATTGCTGATCATGCTATGAAGCATGAGTGAAGACAAGATTCTACAATTTTGTTTTACAGTCCATGTTTAAGGGAGGATTTTGCCAAGTTGGTTTTGCCTCTTTCCTTGTTTTAAATGGACATGAAGTATGTAAAGGGTGACTAAGCCTTATTGCTAGGCCCTATAATTTTCCGATATATTACTCATAATTCAGTCTTAATGGGGGTGTTAGAATAATCAACCCATAGTTTACCCATTTACACATTAATTTAATTATTTCTGTCTTATTAGCCTAGTTCATGTGTCCCACCTTGTGAAAGTTGTCTATTACCTATCCATAGTGGTCAAAATTTCCTTATTTGACTCATGTAGCGCATGAGAAATCCCAAGGAATCAAATCTAATTTATTCCTGGCCTCCTAGGCGCCCTTCTGCTTTTTCTGCTTTATTCCCTGCTTTTTCAGTGTTTTAAGGCAAAAAGAAAAGCTAGACTAGGTGAGGTGAACTAGTTTTTTGTCCTCTTCATCCTCCACTCTTTTATCCATGCAAAAGCATGTATTAGCTTCCATTCCACCACTCTTTATCTTTCCTAAGCCATTTTTCCAATTCGTGAGCTCCATGACATATTTGGGATCAGCTTTTTACACCTATGGGGGATTTGCTTATTTTTAGTAAGCCTTCTTTATGATAGATTCGAATTGCTCGTCATGCATTCAAATCCCTGATGTATGTTATTTATTCAGGAACCTATTATGATACAGGGTCTATTATTGTACACTGATTTAATACAGTTTAGTGTTCAGCTCCAATTTCAGTCTCTTTTGTGAGTGATTTTGCATGATCAATTGTTAATTGTTGTGAGTAAAATTAATCTATCACTGGGTTCAATTTATACACTAATTGGAGTTGGATTGGGATGAGGTTTTGAGGGATCACTTACTTCAATAACAAGGACATCCCCAATACTCAAGTCTCTTCTAGCATACAAGGCAGCTGCCATACTACGAGTAGTCCTATGAATATCCTGATTACTTAGTACTTTGCTAATTTGGTATTCAGCCAGTTTCTGACTAATGTTAGCCTATGAATGAGGAAGATCCTTATTTTTACAGGGTATTGTGATCGCTGGTTTTCTTACTCGAGGCTGAGAATTATCAATAGGAATTTCATGGTTTGTTTTAGACTTGACTTTAACATCACTGGTACTTAGGGTTTGACTAGGTTCAGACACTTCATTTTCCAGATTACCTTGAGAACCAGATTCTTCTAAATCAGGCTTAGGTTCTTCAGTATTGATACGTCTATGTCTAGTTTTGGGCCTCCGTCTGGGCCATTCTTTATTCTCACCAAACCCATTACGTATAAGGAATGATTCCCAAGTATCCCCTAATTCTCTTAGCCAATAGGACATGAGTATTTTAATCAATACATGATGAAATAGACTCCTCTCCTTATCCCCTACATTAATTTGATAGGTGCAGGACATCTTATGTAGACTATTCAAGAAATAGTATGGCATGTTCACAGGATGTCCCTTAAAAATCATTAAAATTCGGAGGTGATAAAACTGTGTTTGAGAAAGTTGACCTTCATAGGTGACGTACCTGATAACAACCTCGAGCAGAGAACACCATTTCTTCATGAGCAATCAAGAAGGGAAACCGGATTTATACTTCGTTTGCCGGTGAGCTGGAGTCAGGAACTCCTTCCAGTTGTCATTTTTCACATGCTTTCCCTTATACCAATGTTCACCTTTCTGTGGAAAACCAATGGCCTGAGAAACAAACTCTTCTATCAGCCTCAATTCAACATCCCAAACCTGTGCTTTAATCCCATCAAATGAGCTGCAAATGCCCTGGAAATTGCCAAGTTGAACTCGAAGAACTTCTTCAAAAACCCTAGCCATCCAACCCTAAGAACTACCATTGCAGCATTCAGGGGAAGCGTCCAAATACTCATCTCCTATGAGTTCAAATATCGAAACATGATCCATGGTAGTGATCACGAAAACATTCAGGGTTTTCAAAAGCTAGACTAAAACACATAGTAGATTTATCCAGAATCTGCACATATCAATTAATACTCCAAACTGCTCTATCACCAAAGAACTGTGGATTCTCCTACAGAGTCATCATACCTACGAGTTGACAAGTTAATGGGTGTTGTAGAACACTTACCACACCATAATGGTCTGCAGAAAAATCAAGCGAGTGACGGCTTAAGTGTGATATTTTCATGATGGAAAATCAACAGATGGCAAACATTTAGGTCACATGGATATCAAAAACCCCCAATTTCAGTCATGCATCAACACTGATTGACATTCTTCATAATGATATGATATCCTAGACAACTCATCGTTTCAAAGCTTAGTTGAATGGTTACCATGCCCTAATCCTTCATCATCAAATATCAACAATAACAAGGTTACTAAATAAGAATGTAATTGATGTAATTAGAATCAGGGTCGATATTATAATGACAAGGAAAGAATTGATAATGTAACCAAACCCATATCAAAACTATGAAAATCACCTTAGCCCCTTATGATAGACTTTATTACTGACTCACTTCAAAAATAGAAAATTCGTAATGAGGATAAATGTATAATAATGTGAAACTTACGAAAATTATATTAAATACACTTTTATCCCTCTGATTAACATGATGAAATAAATATTTTAGAAGTGAAAAATCTTGTTAGATATCCTATATAAATTGAAAAGAAACAATTATCACATCATGTAGCAACTTGCTTAGCTTAATAGTAAAAAATCATTGATGTAATAAATTCATTTGACCTCGAATATGCATGAGTGATAAATGTTGTGAAATTAGGAGCTACTAACTTTTGGGGTTATAATTTCTCCAAATGATCAAAATAAATGAGAGATTCAAACTGTACATAAACTGATGTTATTCCCCCTAAATCAGTCAAACAATTAACTATTATTGGGAGTGCCTTCAGAATCGAAGATTCTGATGGCACTCCTAAAATATCTAAAGATGAGTGTTGATTAAGGTTATGATATCGAATGTCGTTTAAAAGATTGATTTCAAATGACATATTTGAAATTTTTTGTGTTCAAATTGCTCCGAAAGGTGTTGCTTGCCAACAAGTCCCTATAGGAGATGGACTTCATAAAATGATAAGAAAGAGTATGAGGTTCTTGTTCAAAGGCATGAAGGGACTACAAGGGACTCCCATACCAAAGGGGGAATGCTCAGCATGGGAACCGAATGATAAAGTAGGATCTAACTAGGGTACTCATGATTATGAAATCGCTACCACTTATTTAATGTCACTTCTAGTAGTAGTAGGATGGTTCCGTGACATTAATAAGTGGGTTCTTACCTTTGATTAATGTGACATAGTCATAGGATAATGCATAATGCATGCGGAAATGGGTCCCATCCTATATTCCAGTTCAGTTTTATACCTACCATGGGCATGAACAAGCTAAAGTCTTGGCGAAAGTGTACTAACAAAGGACCCTACACAACAAGATTAGTCCAAAACTACTAGAAATAGTCAGTAAAGAGTCCAAACTATAGGAAAGTGGGTAAAAATATTTAATAAATAGAATAAAATCAAATTTTTACCATACCATTTGTTTTTTTACCCACCATAGTGCATTTGGAGCTTATTGGACTGCTAAACATCAGATAAAGATTCAGTGCGCTACGAGCCACAAAATAAATAACCAACAGGACTTGGTAACTCACAATCTCATGCTCTATCCATTTAATGTATTAATTTTCAATTTTGATGGTGAATTTTTATGTGTTGGATCACCAAAGGTGGGTTTCTTTGGTGATAGGTCATCAAATCATGTATAGGGATGTGTATACGCTAGAAAAGAAAATCCTACCCACATATATTATACACACCTATTGTCACTAAAACTTGTGTATAAGGCTGTTGATATCAATTTCATGGGTAAAAACTCACACAAGTTGGTTTCTTTCGGTACGATAGTGTTAGAGTGGAGAGAAAGAGAACATGATGATGTTGATGGGGCAATTCATGGTGATGAAAGCACTACAAATATGTATTCCCTAGAATATTTGGAACCTTGGGAGTTTGAGCTCTCGACCAAGACTATTGTAAATGTTTGTGGACTACTGGGATCCAAACACAGAGGAATTCATGTTGATGGGATGTCACTAAGACTCGAGGTAGAGGATATCTGCTTCATTACTAGACTATCCCACCAAGGAGACGTAGTAAATATATGGGCCCATGGAGTAGGTGGAGGATTGACCATCGATTATTACATAGATGCATATTTTGTTCTAGATATTGAAAAGGTAGGAAGTCAAATCCTGGTAAACACAATCTAGAGCCTTAGTCTCAAGGTAATTGTTCTAGTGTTGACTAGAATAGTGAGGTTGGCATCACTACATCAAGGATTGAAACCTCTCACGTTCTACACTATAGAATGCATGATGCCGATGATATGTGACTGGATTACTTCACTGTTGAACAACATGAAACAGTCATTTACTGACTGCAAACTGGGTCGAAAAAACAAATTTTGGTTTGCTAGCATATTGATCTCTTTATTTTTTGAGAGGGTACTGATTTTTAGCCCTAGAGTTGAGGTCCATTCTCAAAGTCTATGAGATCCATCCCAAGCATGCTAGAAGGATGTGATGCAGAGGTTAGGGGGAGGTAGGGCACCCACTCCTTGCCCACTTGATTTCTTCCACTGGTATTGGTGACAGATCATTGCCATAGATGACTATCCCTATGCTGGGATCGACTTCTGTGGAGATTGAGACATGAAACTACCACCAGGGTCCCCACTTGGAGATATCAGTAAGATCCCAATTATATTTTTGAATTATTTGTTTTTTATTTTTTAGTTTTTGATACATGGAAATCAAAAACATGTTTTTGGTGGTATCAAGTACTAACATTAATTTTGTGTGCACATATGTAGTTATAGGACGACCGAATGGTTGCCCATGACATCGGTGTAGGGGTTAAGGAAATGAGATGATCAACATCGATTCCAAGTGAACACTACAGAACATTCATGGCAACATGGCCTGATTGACAAATAGGATCCCCATGGTATAAGTTAAGGACTTGCCCGGGGAAATGCAGAGGAATGTGGTTGGGGTACCCCCTCCATGGGTTAGGTTGTTCAAGCATTTGGAAAACGTTGTAGTATGTTACCATGATCATCATCCAGGACCAAAAGAATAGATGCTGATATATTCATTTTGTATCGACCAACTATATTTTGGCGGATTAAGACCCATTTTGTACTATGATAACATTTTTGGAACTTGTGTTCAGAAATAAAGACTTATAGCGATTGGTTTGATAGATACACAGGTGGCTGAATGTGAATGTTTTTATGTACATAATTCTTCAATGATGTGACAAATGCCAATCTAAAACATAATTTGCATATGAACCGACAACATGATTATAATGTATAGGAATATGAATGTATGTAATGCCATCAAAATTCTGTTCCAATAATATTACCCTTAATAATCTTCTCAATAACATAGGATATCTAATATGGTACAAGCCATTCAATTATGACATAAATAAATATGGGTCAAGGAGAACCTCAAGAGATCGAATACCATCTCAAATGGGATCGCATAATAATTTAATCACGACACTATATTCAACAACATTATTGGAAGATAGGAGGAGGATCACTCCTCCTGAAGACATTAGTTGACCCTCAGGTGCGTAGATAATACAAACAACCAAAGCTAGTTTCTACGTGTGGAGACTAACACCATCAGCAAATCCTAAGTATATCAAAGACTCTGTCAACATATGCCACAAAATAGGAAGCATGTTAACAAACCGATAAGACAACAAGGGAACAAAAAACAAACTCTGCAAAAATTTACAATAATATACAAGGTACTAGCCTGAGCAGAAGTTCAAGCATAGTAATTCTTGATATAGAGCCCATTTTTGGGCTCTACCAAGGAATTCCTTTTATAGTCCTCTAACTCATAGGAATCTTTCTTTAGGACATTTTTCACAATGTAAGGGCCATACCACATAAGGTTGAACTTACTCGCCCCTAATGGTTCACTATATTGGTCATAAAATAGGACCAAGTCACCTTCAATATTACGACAGGGATGGATAGGATTATCATATTGGGCCTTCATGTGACACTTATTTCTCTCTAGATCCACCATGACATCTCTAGGTTACTCATCTAGGTTATCTAAGTGACCTAAACACTCTTCTAACTTAGAAGTGTCATGTAAAAAATCAATGGCTAGATTCAATGAAGGGATCTTGCATTCAACCAATAAAATTGACTCCACAGCAAATACTAGTTGATATGGGGAAAATCTGGTGGTGGTCTTAACCGTTCTCCGATAAGCCCACAAGGAAGGAAGGGTATAGAATGATATTCGAATTCATTTTTCTTTGTATGATTTTTTCTTTTCTTTTCTTTTCTGATGTGATTTATTAACATCCTCAGCCTAACTATTTTCTTAGGGATAGTAAGAAGAAGAGTTCTATTTCTTATACCCCAATTTTAAAGTTAGTTACACCATCATTTTATTTTGAAAGTGCTAGCCATGGTCATTGACAAGCTCCTTTGTGATCCCAAACTTAATGATAATCTGATTGAGTACGAAGTGAGTGGATTTATCACCATCATATTTGATCATAGGCATATCCTTTTCCCATTTCATGAAGTAATCCATGGCCACAATAATGTGATGGTGCCAAGCAACTAATGTTGGGTTGGAATCCATAAAATCCACCCCCCACTTGGTGAAGGGGTTGACAATGATAGTTGAGTGTAACGAGTCAGGATGCGAGCACATGTTTTGTGCGAACACCTAGCAAGGGTGGAATTGCTTGACTGTATTAATATAATATTTATATATCAACAAGCAATAATAACCCACTCTCATAATTTCTTGGATTGTAGTAAGGCTAGATAAATGACCACCACACACCCCACCATGGAATTATTCAGCATGACCTCACCCGGTTACACACATTTCTCTTCATAACCATGTAATGGGGACCAAACATCAGCATTTTCCTCAAATACACAAGATACAAAGTTAGAAATATACTAGGACTCATGATTTTACACTTGTCTCCACGACCACCTTTTCCCTTTTGGCAATGTGCATTACCCTTATCAACAACACCCTTTTTCAATAAGTAAAAAGCAGTGCCACCACCATATCCATTTGATCAATATGCGATGTAGCCTTGTTAACGCTCCGTCTCAATAGAAAAATAGTGGTTCTCTAATTTAAAATGGAAAAAGAGAAGATTCACAAAGATTCTCGAAGATCAACTTCATGGAAGCATCATCCCTACACTCCTAGACCACCTGGGCTCGAGATCCATCCTTGTAGGATCTCCCCTCCACCTCACCCATGAGAATATAAACCATTCCTATCCTCCCAAGGGCTATAAGTAGTGGCTCACCTCCCATGGGTTAAAAAAGGAAGGTTATGCTACAACACCAAAATTCTGGCCAAATCTAGTTAAGGAGAGTGAGCATTAGAAAGACAAGTTGATGCTTTGGAGGAAAGACGTTGTTTGAGAGGAGACTTCTCAACACTAAGGCTATTGGTTGTAATCTCTCTGTCATTTTGTTAATACAATAAAATTTTCTTTCCCATAACTCATATTGTGTATCAATCACTAGTTTTATTATCAAATTCCTTAGTCATTGATATAATATAGTAGATCGTACTTGGTCCTTTTAATCTTGTATGCTTTTGTGATGTGCTTTTTGCAGGTAAACTATGGAGATCTAATATTCTAGAAGGCTGGTGCATTACATTATATAATAGTTGAAATATCCATTCCAAGCATCTACTTGTTACCACCTAAGTTGTACTTCGTGGTTTTTTATCAAGTGAGCCTGGTGAACCGGACAAAGATGATTTGTTCGAACTTTAGAAGACCTTCGGAAGTGCTTGTTGTACTATATCACATTTCATACCCCATAAGGGAGTTGTAATAAAATGTTCTAGCATGATAGTATCTGTAAAAGACTTGGTCTCTTAGACTTTATTTATCAATCCGATCAGCCCAGGGATTTTTTTCCCTTGGTTATTATTGGTTGTTGAATAAACGACTGATAATTTCTGAGTTTTTCACTCAATACCTCCAAAGTTGGGGTGGTCGGCTTGGCATTTAGGCCTATTGAGGTTATTATAGTCTATGTGTCAATGTATAAACATGCTAGGCATCATGGTCGAGTCATGTGAACATGTCTAAGTCCCCCTAGGTTTTAATTTTTTTTTAATTTTTTAATTTTAATTTTTCCACAAAACTTAGGCTATTTTTTAATAGTCTAATTGGAAAAATTGGTTTTGTAATAAAAGTGGGCTCAAAAATCAGTTTCAGTCATGGGGGTGCTCATTTTCAAGCTAAGAGCACCATGTAAACCCATAAACCCACTTTTTCTAATTTTTGAGTGATTTGTCCATCACTCAGGTAAAAAATCCATCAAAATGATTATTTTAATTAATAAATTAATTAAATAATGGAGAAAACCCCAAATCCTAAATCATTAGGATTTGCTCCGATTTGACTGAAATTAGTCTCATCGGCTTAAGATTGACTGGATCTGACCATCCCTTGACAAAAGGAGGTGATATGGGATGAACATAGAGTACATTTATGCATGCAATCTTGGGAATTGCGCCCTCCCTCTCTCCTTCACATGTGTGGGCTCATCTGGATGAGTTTTGGTAGATGCTTCAATTAGCAGGTTGAGGTGTCAGTCATATCAGCTATTTGATTGATAGTTTCACTCAGTAAGACTCAGATCATACTCAGATAGACTCAGAATCAGGTTCAGATTCACTCCACATGCAGCTGCAGTCTCTTTCTCCTTGGGATTTGCGCCTCCCTGGGCTAGATCTCATGTTTTTGCTATAAACAAAGCAAAGATTACCTATTCCAAGCTAGTAAGAGCCGGATTGAGAAGATATTTCTATTGTATTGCATTGTTTACTATTTTGGAATAAAGAATCTTTGGAGGCAAGATCTATGGTATAATGCTCTTCATGTGTGGATGGTGATTGTCAAGTGCTTATGAGGTATAATCTGTGTTATTGGTCTTTTCTTTTTGTTGGTTAATTTTTGGCCTTGAAGGAGAGAGATCCCTCCTTTTAGGATAAGAGATTATTCTATTTTGATTTATTCTCTTACTGTTCACTTGTTTCATATCTCTTGGAGTTGCATGTATTTTAAGTTTAATTGCATGCTTTCCAATTATCTTTTTCCAGCAACATCTGTGATTTAACCATGTGTTTGTGCAAGGATTTCTAAGTTGTGGGTGGTATCACGTGTAGAATGGGTTGATATAGTTTTCATATTCCTCATCTTCATTATATTTTGGAGGACATAGTCCCTCGGTGTTCCACCGAGGTAGACTCCAATGCCCAACATTCCCAGGCTTCCAACACTCTTTCTCTCTCTCCCTCCTAAAAATCAAAATTTTACTTGGTTACTTTGTTACAATATTTGTCATTATTCAGATATATTATATTAAATTAAAACTTACATATTTCTAATATTTCAAGGCTCGTAATCTAGATCTCATTCCTAAAAAGTTTCATAAAGCTTTCTAGATCTAGTTTAGGGAAATCGTCCGTTTTCAATGGCAATTTAAAGAGAATCCATAGTTTGCATGCATTAGATTTATGTTTCTATTTTGAAAAGATAAAATCCATAAATCAGTGCATATCTCATTGGCTTCCCAAACAGAAAGCCAAGATCCCAAGGAAATCTTGCTTTCCTCGGTTCCTTTTTTTCTACCGTTTTAACTAGTTTTAATTTAGTTTTTTTTTGGTTTAAAGTAGGCTGAACTAAAGGTACTTTCAAAGTGATTTTTGGAATATTTCATTCTAATAATCTCACTTTATTTTTTCATGCATAACAAAAAGAGGATAATCTGCTGTTTGAAAGTGGCTTTTGGAGCATCCGAATCCCCCAGGGGTCTCCCTTTTGACTGTAATTTTAAATTTTGGGAAATTTGTAGATCTTGGTTTTATCTTGTATAAGAACTAAGAGGATTCAAATAATTTTAATGATATTTTAACAGAATATAATAAAAAATTTCTTTGAATAGGCTCTTTCGAGCCCATTCCCCATCCCCCCTTGGGGGATTCGCGCCTTTTTTGTCATTTTTTGCATTGTCTTATTTTTGTTCAGTATAGATTAGTTTCATTCATGAATAATAATATGTTTTGATTACTTTATCATATATTCCATATTACAGTATCAAAGTAACTTGAATACTTACCCCACGACTTCTCGTTTGACCCGCAAGGGGAAAGAGATGCGTGGTAGGAATAATTAGAAAAACCTATGGTTTGCTTATTTTATTTTGCTGCTTATCTTTGATTTCTGTAAGTAATTGTTCTAAAATCAACCCACTCCTTGATTCCCCGATTGAGGTCCACTTGGACCGAAAGAGGTTCCTGAAGGGTTTTTCTTTCTAAGAAAACACATCCTTTAAAACTCACTAAAATTGACAAGACTCCACTGTGTATGCTCTGCACTTGGTTGAATTTCATCCGATAAATATAGCTGGATCAAAAGCAACATGAGTGAATAGATTAATTAGTATTCACGTTTCCCAATTAACCACCATCAAGTGAAAATCCAACGCCTCGATCAAACCGTAAGTGGTGGCAAAATACCCAAAGGAAGTGGGAAATATTGGACAGTGACCTCGAGGAACCGATCTATATTACACCTTCGTGTGTATTATGAAAATAGTCTCAGAAACTCCATTCATCCCACACATTCCCTGCGGGTAGCCGTGAAGATTTATTTTTGGACATACTCCAAGTACCCCTCGGGTATATCTGGAGTCCCCCCTCGCCTAATTTTAATCCACTCATATTTCACATTAAATTAAAATGTAACAAGAGGCAATCACAAAAAATTCACTCCAAGCACATGCAAATACTTTGATTATTTTATGACTTCATTTTTAAGGCACTGGTTCTGTTTTTAAATCTTTTGATATATATATTGTGTCTCAGCATTGTGCTTTATTGTGCTTATTTTTCATCTTGTCATCTATGGTTATTTATGGTTAATTTCAAACTCCTAAGAAACTATCTCAATTTAACATCACCATACTAAAGTAATTTTACTTAGTAACTTAATAGGGTCTACCCCCCTTGGCTTCGTTAGGAGTTGAGCCTGCATGAAGGAGTCAAGAACAAGGTGACAACCTTGATTTGAGACTTGCCTCCAAGGACACACCGAGTGGCTTGAATATTTCTGCCACGATACCCCCCAGGTGTGTGAAAGGTGAAAACACTACCCATCTTAGGGAAAGTACTATTTATTGTTGTAAATCATTTGTTCTAGTTGTGAAGGATTTCAATCTAGGGAAACAACTTCTGTCCGCAGAAGGTGAGTATTTCCAACAACAGACCCTCATCATGGGTCAAAAAATGACACAAAATGGAATCTAATCCAAGATGATACAACTTGTCACCGATAATGAGATATTTCTTATCATTATGACATAAGAATCAACACTCATCCCTCGAGAGATTAGGGGGAAACTTCAAATTCTAAATATAGACGATAATGTCTCCATACCAAGGATTCGTAGACGAAATGAGAAAAATGTGCTCATCCACAAATGAGTCGTCATGAATCATATCTTCATCTAGACTAGGGAGATATGAAATAAACTCAACAAAGGATAACTAGTTTTTGGATTTCTCTAAAACAAATTCGAGGTCAAATTCTTGCAAGATAATATTCCATTTATTATATTCCCCCTATCATCCATCTAATCGGGATGAATTGAAATGGATTGACATGAGCTATAACCATAGTATGGAGAAGTATAATATGGTGTCTCAAATGCTGGATTGCATGAATAGCTGCTAAGGTTAACTTCTCCACGTGAGTCCATCATATTTATGCATCAATAACATTCCGACTAAGATAATAAATAACGTGGTGATGAGCTCATCATTCTCTTGGACCAGAACCATACCAACCATCTAGTGAGATGCAAACACATATAAAATGAAATCCCTACTATAGTTAGATGGAATACGAATGGGGGCCAATGCCAAGGTTTTCTTATGAGCGTCGAAGGACTTCTAGGCTCTCTCATCCTATATGAACGAAGTATCCTTCTTCAAAAAGCACATAAATACCTTTGTCAAATTGGCATAATTGACGACAAATTGACGTAATAAATTATCCATCCCCTGAAGACTCTAAAGGTGTCTAATTGTGCGCGGTGGATAAAATCATATTATTACCTCAACCATTAAAGGATCAACCCTAAGCCCCTCCTTAGATACGATAAATCTCAATAAACGACTGACCCTAACACAAAAGATGCACTTTTGAGGATTCAAACGAATTTGATAACGACGACATATTTAAAAGACCAAACGCAAATGATATGGATGATCCACTCTAAAACAAGAGTGAGAAGCTAAATCGTGCAGATAAAATTCAATAATACGTTTAAGGTTGTGAAAGGAGAAGGTAATTTCCCATTGAACAGTAGCTCCGATATTTTTAAGGCCGAATGCCATTTTTCGGTATGTGAAGGTGCCCCAAGGACATATAAATGCAGTCTTATGTTGATACTTGGGTTTAATATGGATTTTATTATGTCCTGAAAATTCATACATAAATGAGAAAACCTCACTTGCCACACACTCATCCAAAATCTAGTCAATGAATGGAGTGGGGAAATTATCCTTTGTACAAGCCCTATTTAGTTCTCTAAGGTTGGTACATACACGGATGGTCCCCTGCTTTTATCGACGAAAACAAGGTTGGAAACCCATTAGGTTAAGGGAATGAGAAAGATGAATCCATCTTTAGGTAGATTCTATATCTCATCTTTTAGAGCAATAATCCACCTTAGTGCCATGATCATATATCTTAGGCACATTCCATTTTCTTCCATACAATGTTCTATGGTATAGACTTAGGCATATTGATCATTTAGTTATAGTTGAGGTGCTCCTGGTTGATCATTCAAATAGTTGAGGTGCTCCCATTTGATCATTTTTGATATAATAACACCCTCATTAATGACATATCATCCTTGGTGCTCTCCACCATCCCTAGATTCAGGGAATGATTTTGACTTAAGGCATTAGTGCATGTTTCTGGTAGTTTTTGGCCTTCCTTGGGAATTTATTTCCTCCCAGAGCCACTCCCACTCACCCATGTGCTCACCCATGACTATAATTCCTCCATTTATGTTCTAGCAGTCGTCACCCATGTTCACAATTGCATTCGTGACTGTTTGGGATGATTAGGATGCTGATTGGTCCACCTAAGGGGGCTTGAGGGTCAAATCAAGGTCTGACACTTGTATGAATCCAGATGGCCTCCAAGGCCTCATGATTTCTCCCTATTGTAATATATACTTAATCCATACATAGTTACATGTTGGAGAATCATAATATTATCAATTATTGACATCATTTGTGTGTGCTATTTTCACTCTTTCTGCTATTTTGTGCATAATTTGTGTGTAATATTGAATTGTGAGAATATCCTTGGCACCTAGATCCTACTATGAATCAATTCTCACATGGTAATAGATATATTTGGTGCTTCAAATCAAATCCAAAGTGTTTGAGTTGGTTTTTGAGGGATTTTCCAGATAGGTTCGAGTGTTTTCATTGCATGTCCAATCAGTAGTTTGTCACCAAGAGTGGAAGAAGAAATGGGCAAGATGCATGTATTTCTGACCCCATACAACTATTTTGAATGGAAGAATTAAATGGTGATCAAAATGAGGTCAAAAGTCCTGTACAAGGTAATAATGGGAACTGAGGCCGAACCAAACTCAACTGTGGAGAAATCGAATTTATTCAACGGGCTTGATGAAGCGTTTGGAATGCTTTGTATCAACATTTTGAGAGAATTTCTATTCCATGTAGCCATTATATCAATTCCCAACCAAGTATGGCTCAATTTTGAGACATTTTTTGATAATATCGATGAGATGACAAGTCACCATCTCGAAAATGAGCTAATCTCATTGAGTCCAACTCACTTTGAGACAATCCAAGACTTCTTGACCAAGTTCAAATCATTGATGATTCAGTAGAAACAATGTGGCATAGAAAAGAAGGATTATCAACTCATATTTTCCATACTTTTGAATATAGGGCTAGAGTACTTAGTGTTTTTTTCTACATTCCACTTAGCAAGCTCATAGCTCGAAACTGGTGCAATCCTTCACCGCTTGACCTCATGGAGTCACTAAATCAAGAGAAAGACAAGATAGTGCAAATGGGAACCATCATATCTAGTAAGGATCAATATATTGCTACAGGAGTTTCAAATCCATTTTAAAGGAAAGAATAAATCCAAGGATTCAAAGCAACAAGACAAGAAGAAGCAAGAAAGGTCCAAATCTTCAGACAAGGGTTCAAGTCCTTGCAAATACAAGGACAAAGAAAAGAAAGAGAATACCAAATGCACCTTGTGTCGAGAGGTGTGGAATCTAGAGAGTGCATGTATGAATAATACCATAGACATGATGTCACAACTACTTGAGAAGTACATGGTCCCACTGCCTGAAGGTGTAAGGAAGAAGGATGGTGGTTTAGGCTTAGACAACAAAGAAAGGTGCCATGCTTTGGTCGCTGGTTCTTAAGACTATTCTTCCTTCATCACATATTTAGTATCTTCCAAGAATATGGCCACCATTGAAGAATTATTCTCATCCATGTATTCAACTAGTGGTCCATCCATTTGCATGGGTGATGATTTAGATATCCAAGCCAAACGGATTGGCAATATTGATATTGATGATGGGTAATTTGCTAATGTTTTGTTTGTACCTGAATTGGTAGCGAACCTACTCTTAGTGTACCAAATGACTCATACTGGTGATTCCAAGAGAGTAACATTTACTCTATACATAGTGGAGATAACATATATCTCTACAAACAAATTGGTGGCATTGGGGTTTGCTGACCATAATGTAAGATTGTACAAGTTCTCCCATTTCCTTCTGTACGCGAGAGGGAATGCACTTCTGTCACATGAAAATGAGAACAACAGGTTGTGGAATGAGAGATATTACCATCTAACTAAAGATACCTCTAGGAATTGAACATAGAAGGCATGGTGGAAGGGATTCCTTCCATCAAGTTCTCAAAATGGCAGATGCAAAGGATGTGTAGTGGGAAAGCATGTAGAGCACAACTATGAGAAAGGGAAAAAAAGGAGAGCTATCCAAGTGCTTGATTTAGTTCATTCAAATATTATTGGGCCTTTTCCCATACCCACTTATGGGGGATCAAGGTATGTTTTTACTTTCATAGATGATTTCTCAAGGTATTGTTGGGTCAATTTCCTCAAACTAAAATCTGAAGTTTTTGAGACTCACAAAGTTTAAAAAGCACTGGGAGAGAATGCATGTGGGAACAAGATAAAGGTCCTTAGGAGTGCCAATGGAAAGGAGTATGTGAAAATGAGTTTTCATCATCTTTTTGAATAATTTGGCATCTAAATGCAGCATTTGGTGCCCTACACATCAGATCAAAATGGCGTTGTAGAGCGCAAGAAAAGGGCTCTTAAGGAGATGGAAACTTGTATGATTGAAGAAAATGATATGAATCCTAAGCGATGGGATGAAGCCATTAAATGTTCTGCACATGTTCAAAAAAAATATAGTCACAAATATTTGGATAGGAAAACACCATATGATTCTTGGTTTGGTCATAAGCCAAGTGTTTCACATTTCAGGGTCTTTGGCTCAAAGGCTTGGGCTAGGATTCCTCTAGAGAAGAGAAAATCCTTGCAAACTCAAATAAAGGAGTCCATAATGGTTGGATATGCTGAATATTCAAAGGAAAACAAGATATTTTATCCATATTATCATAAGACATTCATAGAAAGGAGTGTACAGTTTGAAGAGGAGTTCATGCAAGAGGTTGAACTAGCTCATGAGGAACGCTCACATCCTCCACTCCATGATGATGTAAGTGATGAATATATTTATGTTTTTTTTATTCTGATATTCATAAATATGATGATGAAATTCATTCATATCATGAATCAGCCAGTATACCCAAATGGGTTGACAAAACTCTTTAAGCAACAAGAAATCTAGCTGGTAATCCACTAGATCCTAGGAAGACTAGATCTCAATTTCACATTTATTTCTATGCATGTGAAGTGAATCTTGATGATAAATTATTCATGATGGTTGGATATGATCCTAAAACATATAAGGAACTATAAATTGAATCAATATGGAAAACAACCATGCAAGAAGAGTTAAACTCATTCCAAGAAAATGATACTTGGGAATTGGTTCCCTTCCCCTCCAAGAGAAAACTAGTACAATGCAAGTGGGTATATAGGAACAAAGTGGCTTATGATGTTTCAAATATCAAGTATAAGGACATGTTGGTTTCCAAAGTCTTCTATCAAGTCCATGAAGTGGACTATACAGAGACATTTGCATCGGTTACAAATATGGACTCTATCACGCTAGTTTTATCCGTTGTTGCATCTAAGCGCTGGGAGGTTCACCACATGGATGTGAAAAGTACATTTATTCATGGTGAAATTAAAGAGGAAATATATATGTAGACACATGAATGTTTAATTGAGCATCCTTCACTTGTATGCAGGTTAAATAATTCTCCCTATGGCCTCAAGCAATCCCACAGGGCTTGGTATGCCAAGATGGACAATTTTCTGCTCTCGCTTGGATTTGAAAGATGTAAATATGATCATAATGTGTATTTGCAGCATGTTTGTGACTTATTGCAGGTAATAGTTCTGTATTTTTATTATATTTTTATTACAGGTAGCTGCACTAAATAAATTGGATCGAGTAAGTCTTCTTTGCACAGTGAATTCTCCATGTTTGATCTTGGATTGTTGAAGCAATTTCTTGGTTTGGAAATTGAGAAATATGAAGTAGGGATCAATATGATCCAAAAAAAGTATGTTGTATACCTTTTATTTAAGTTTTAAATGGATTAATTTAAGGAATCCAAGTTTCCATTCCTTTCAGGTATAAAACTAGGTGAATTTGGTGAATCTCCATTGGTGGATAGCTCGTTATACATACAACTAGTTGGGAGTCTACTGTATCTTACACACTCTCCACCAGATTTGGAATATGATGTAGGTGATGTAGCTATATATATGCAGAAGCCTCATGAGATCCATTGGAAGGCATCAAAGAGGATCTTGCACTATGTGTAAGGAACCAAACACTTCAGGGTACACTATGTTGCTAGTTCTCCACTAGAACTAGTTGGATTTTCTGATTCTGATTGGGATGGAGATACCAATGATAGGAAATCCACTTTAAGTCATTTATTCATGATTCAAAATGGTCCCATATTATGGTCAATCAAGAAACAACACACCATAGCCCTATATTCAACTGAGGTCAAGTATAGAGGAGAATCAAACTCAACTACACAATGTGTGTGGTTGCAAGGTATTCTTGATAACTTGGAGTTGCATTCGATTCACCCATAGTCATTTGGTGGGACAATCAAAGTGAAATAAATCTTTCCAATAATCCAGTGTAGATACAAAGGACCAACCAAATTGAGATACACATGCATTACATCCGGAGCTTGGTGCATGATCAGGTGATAGCCTTGTAGTATTTCCCATATGCAGAGAAAATTGATGACATTTTCACCAAGATATTCACAAAGAAGACATTCACCTATATGACATCCGTTATTAGAGTGGGTGATACATGGTGATAGATGCCATTTACTTTCATATTTTTGGCTCCATTTCCATTTTTGAGGGGAGGTTTTGTTCCCATGTGGTTTTCCTCATTATGTTGGTTTTTATGGACAAACAATATTTCTGTTGTATGAGGTGACTTGAGCCTTATTTTCCAAGGTGTAACGTCCCCAACCCTCCGACCGACGAATAGGAAGCTACCATAACCGTAAACATCTAGGAAACTAGCCCATGAACATGAACATACATAAAAGAAAATGAAATGCTTGAACATAAAACATGCAAGGATGCATAATTACTCAACATACAGCTGAAGAAAAACATACATTCAGGCATTAGCATGTTCATCATGATTCATTAAACAGTAAACGTAATTGCAGAGATGAATTAGTCAAGAATTCTTATCTTGTGTAGAATTCATCCCGCAACCAGCTATGTTGCTGCAACATTCCACCCAACCATAGGCCAGCGTGCTCATCAATCTCTCAGCAACACTACCACCCTTGAGCTGTGCATGATTCCCCAAGGAATAAGGGACTAAGCAGGCTTACACATAGCCAAGGTACAAAAATTAGCCAAGCCAACATAGTAGGGTTTCATAGGCTATCAAGGAGCTGGGAAAAACTGAATGCTAAGCTGGTGGTCATGTTGGAGAGCTAAGGAAGCCCACATCGGAGATAGCCTGACTTCTAAGATACCCACATACACCCAACACCAGGAATCAGTCCCTTCTCTGCTTCACAGTCCCTTAGGCCCCGAATTCCCTTTCCAGTGCTATTTTGGGGTTGTGGAGAAGAAAGCCAGCCATCTAACTCTATATGTGTATCTCCCAAACACCATGTTTCTCAAGCATACCCATATTTCAAACCTACTCCGCACAGTCCGAATACCAACCACTGCATACCTGCAGTAAAACCAAGTAATTCATAGTTTTGTGAGGAAACAAAGGAAAACAGGGTGAATGCAGCTCAAGCTAAGCAAGGCGATTTAGAGTTGTTCTTGGCCCTAGCATGGCCAAAACAACTCAACAGTAACCCGAAAGATACTTGCACCCACAAAAAACAAACAATGTGGGGAAAACCATAGCAAAACATAGATATTGGGGAGAACAACAACAACCCACAAATAAGGGGAATCACAACAGCCCGATTTCACAAATTGGCAAGGAAACATACATCCACAACTGAAATCAGTTTGGAATACACACACACATAGCCCTGAGCGTGAGTGGCTCCTGCACAGGGAAAATCATGAATGATAACCACAGGAAGAACACAACTCGATGGGTAAATCGCTCAGGGTCCACACTTGAATGGGAGGTCGTGCTTCTCTCTCTGCATGAGTAAAAATCCCATACTCAGACCTATGCGTGAGGAGAGAATCATGTCCTTGCCTCAGGATAGCAAAAGAAATGGAGAGATTCCCCCAACTGGCACATGAGGATGAGCCAGAATGGAGTCACGGGAGAGTGGAGAGAATGAGAAGTTGCTTCTCTGCCCATGTGACGTGAAGATTAAGAGTCTACTGGTGGAGTCGACATGTGAGCAAGGATTGAAAGTCCTGCCACACCCACCACTACTCAACAATCACTACCCCAACTAACATCAGGGGTTTCTAACAGCTGACACATGGCTTTTTCCCCATAGGCCCAAGGTTTAATAATCCCCCCCCTTATCCTTAGGAAAATCATTCCATTTTCATTATCATTGCACCGTCGTAGCTGGTTGTAGGTTCATTTTAATTAAAGTGCATATTTACATGATGACAAAATTATAATGTGCCAGATGGCACTATATACCATCAGCAACGATCCTAATTTCTGAAACATAACACAACCAAATCGATGGTGGGGATTTTTCCTTTAGCTCCATACCACGATCAATTACAATATATACATCATGTACCTTTTAATGCAAATGGGGTCAAGACCGGGGTATTACACAAGTCCTCAATAATATTTTGGATAAGCTATACCAAGTTAGGATTAAGGGGGGTGTTAGATAAGTAATCCAACTTAGTAACATGATTATATACCTTAGGTACATTTCATTTTCTTCTATGCAATGCTCTATGGTATTGACTTAAGCATATTGATCATTTATTGATAGTTGAGGTGCTCTTGGTTGATCATTCAGACAGTTGAGGTGCTCCCAGTTGATCATTTTAACAGACTAGCACCCTCATTGATGACATATAATCCTTGGTACACTCCCCCATCCCTCGATTTAGGGAATGTTTTTGAATTTAGGTGCTAGTGCATGTTTGTGGTGGGTTTTGGCCTTTCTATGGAATTTATTGCTTCCTAGAGCCACTCCCACTCACCCATGTGCTAACCCATGCCTAGGATGCCTCTATTTATGTTCTAGCATGCCTCAATAATGTTCACACTTGCATTCGTGACCATTTGGGATGATTAAGAAGCTAATTGGTCCACATAAAGGGGTTTGAGGGTCAAATCATGCTCTGACACTTGTATCCATCCAGATGGAATCCAAGGCCTCACGATTTTTCCCCTTTTTAATATATACCCGATCCATACATAGTAACATGTTGGACAATCATAATAATATCAGTTATTGACTTCATTTGTGTGTGCTATTTTCACTCTTTCTGCTATTTTGTGCATAATTTGTGTGTAATATCGAATTGTGAGAATCTCCTTGGTTCCTAGATCCTACTGTGATTCAATTCTCACATCATCCTTAATCGCATGTACCTTATGATGATTCATTTCACATAAGAATTTTCAAACAAGTTTATCATGTTGATAAGTTTTTATTTCATGTTCAACAATGTAGGGATCAATCCCTGGAATTCCACCTTCTCCAGACATAAGCTATTTTGCTAGCCTGAAAAATTCAATGCTAGAAGAAAGCAGTCACAACACAAAATAAATTTCCCTAAGATCAAATAGATATCTTGAATAAAATACTCTTTTACCTCTCACATAATAGGCTGGTCTTTGGAGTGTTTTATCTCCATAGATTGTTCTGCAAGACATACAACAAAGCACACACACTAGATCAGAGTAAAATGTATAATATACGATCTTATGCTGATGACCAAGGAGTTCAACAATAAATACAGTGATTCAAACACAATAATATTCATGGGAAAGGAACCTTTATTTTCATCAATGAAATAGAGAGAGACAGAGAGAGAGCATACAAACTAAGCCTTGGTGTTTGGAAACCCTTCTCAAGTGAACCTTACCTCAAAGACTCAAACTTGTCTACCAATTTCTCACTATTCTTGGCTAGATTTAGGTAGAGTTTGGATTAAATAACATAATCTTCCTTCCTTTACCCATGGGGTGTGAGCCAATATTTAAAACCATGGGAGGATAGAGTAGGTTGAGGATCTCATGTGTGAGCTGGAGGGAGGATCCTATAATGATCGATATCAAACCCAAGTGGTCCTAAACCTTAGAGATAAGGCTCCATGAAGTAAAGCTTTGAGAATATTCTCGAAGCTTCTCTTTTTACCTTTAAAACTTGAGCACCACTCTTTGTCCAAGGAGACAAAGCATTAATTGGAGAGCACCGCTCATGCATTAAGAAAACTCGCAATAGAATCGATTACTACTCAAGGAAAAAGAGAATTACTCATATAGGTACCACACCTTGACCACAGGGAAAAGACGATGGTGGAAAAAAGTGCTAAAATCACTGTTCCTTGTCCATTTTTAACTTAAAAACTTGAGGATTTGAGATAAACATTGATACATTGATCTCATTACGTGATGGTGATGATAAATGTGTGTAAAAGAATGCCCCCCAAAGCATGAGGCTAGAGGTATAGGATAGGTGAAGGCTTTGTAGGAACAAGTTATCACTTTGAGGCAAGAGTCCACTGATCAGAGATATTCAACGACCAAGCTTATTAAGCAGTACATTTACACTTTGATACATGTCCATATGACTCACAACATGGATGATGACCAATGCATTGTAAATCCATATGATATTTAAAAAGTCATGGCTACTAGAATACATTGTATATCCATGCGAAGAAGTCTCAAACTTGGACATAGATACCAGACATACAATGTAGATCTATGTCATACAATACACAAATTTGAGCACAACCATGACCATGCAAATGTGGATCCATGCTATGACTAAGAAAAATACTCCCTCACAACTTAGGGAAAGTAATAGGTGGTTAACATACGCCCATGGTCTTCGTCTTGTCTTCAGTAAAGTATGATTCTATCCATGTGATTACATGTCTTGAAGTTGAACATGGTATAAACCACTTGATTACCAGTCAACGATGAGAACTGTTAACAAGTGTGAGGGAGATCACCATTGATGTTGATGATTCCAAAGGTACCCAAGTACATTCCTCTGAATCTGAATAAATGATTTGATGTCGAACATTTTGTTGAATATTTCGATTAAGGGTCAATGACGTAAACCTATTGTCGAAAGAGAGGAAATATTCCATTGATGTATACAAATCTCAAGGTACTACTTGGTTTGTAAGACTAATTCATGGATGATGATTTGAAGTCAACATGAATAGTATCGTCAAAGGAGGGCCATGATGAATCCCACATTGACAACACAAAACTTAGAACAAAGTTTTGGAATTTGAGTAGGAAGTAACCATAAGACTGACTCAAAGGTAACTAATGAAAATGTAGTTTTGAATACAGATGCACATTCTCAATACAATTTTCCTTTGAACATAGAGCGCCACGAACGAAGACTTGACACCATTGACTCAAAGAGAAAGATACCAGGAAATAATGCAATGATGTATGATGCATTCTTTGAAAAACTCAAAGGAGTAACATGAATCATGAAAGTGGATCGACTCAGAAGCAAGCTGAATACCCAATTGGCTGAATGAAATGTAGATAGGTGCCATGTTCAAAGGTGACTAAAAACTACCATTATTGTGAATGAAATATAGCTCTCTTCCCTTAATTTCCTCGTCATGTTTGATGAGTGCCTCTTTTCGTTTTTACGAGTTCAAAGAGGGTAAAAAAAACTCGTTTCATCTTATCGTGAGATAAGTCGATTCTCATATGTTTTCTAAACCGAAGAAAGAAGGGGTTCATTCCCAAAAATAGGGTCTCTCAATGTTTAGTTTAATGAGTCCATTGAATGTAAACTTGGGATCATTCAGATCTAGAGAGTTTGAACGAAACCGAAGAAGACTCCAAAGTTTCCTTTTTCATACAATTTAGTCTCTGAGGCCCAAAAAAGTATAAAATAATATTGTGGAGAACTCTTCTTGTCAATGACTAGAGTATACCTTTTGTGTAAGTTAGTCAATCCGAACCGAAAAGGGGGTAAAATTATGTCGGAAATACGGCTCTTAGGTCCTTTTACGTTCATGAAGAAGACAAGTTCACTCGACAATCTTTTCATACTTTAAGAGTCCGAAAAGAGATTAAAGAGGACTCTATTAGGATTTCTTTTTCGTAAAAAACGCTTAATGAGTCCAAAAAATAGGTAAAATTTGACTCAAAAATTTAGTGCTAGGTTTAATGAGCATGGCCGAAGTTTCAAAAATAATGCTCAGAAACTTTTTCTGTTTTGTGCGCGAATGAAAAATACAAAAAGAAACTCTTTCATATCCGAAAATATTACTTCTCCATGCTCTCCAACCTTAAAAATTACTATTAGGCTCCGTTTTAATTAAAAATAAACTTTAAAAGACCAAATTAGGGTAATAATTTAATAAAATAATTAAAATAAAATAAACAATAGCTAATAAAACATGGTAAAAGTTAAAAAACTGATTACCATTTGTTTTTAGCCTATTGGAAAGTAAAAAGAGCCATTTGGAGGAAAATTTGAAGCTTGGATTGTGGAGGCTACGATCAGCCAATTTCCACACCATATGAACTAGGTAACTCTAGAACTCATTCCTAACTCTTTCACAATTTCCTTTTTCACTTATGATGCATTTTTTAAGGATTTAAGGCAATTTTCGGAAGGGAAAATGCATTCTGCGGGTACCACACTTTTCCTTTTTGGGAAGGGCAGTGCTCAAGTGATACCATAGTTTTTACTTAAGGAAAGCATTGGTGGAACCTCTTTGTTCTAATGGCTAACCAACGGTGCTATAGATTTCCCTAGAATGTTTCAAAAATAAACCAGAATACAAATTTTGAAGGATTTTAAATGCTTGGATATGACTTCTAATCCTCCACTTTACTTTTTTGGGAGGGTGTATTTTAAAAAATGGTTGTCTGGAAAGAGCGTGAACATTAACTAGATGACTTAAGAGGAGAAAATGACCCAAGAACCATGAATTCTCTTCACGAGTGTGGATTACTGAAATTATTCAAAGTACCAAGTATTAGAGAACAACTAAGATTATTGGTGTATATCCTTAGAATTCAGAATCCTGAACAACAATACTTTGAGGTGGGTGCTCATGATATGATAGTGGAAGCAAAAGATATATAATTCTTGATATATTTTTCCAGGTGAGGATCAACTATTTCTTTGACTAGTCCTCATGGCAAGGACATTGCTACTCAGGTACTTATAGACCAATACTTCTTTCTAGGCACACAAATGAGTGGGAAGAAAATTCCCACTGAATATGTGATGGAATTACCACTACGGAACGTCCTGTTTACTATGTAGCATATCATTGGGAGTCATGGGGCCCATTAGGAATCTAGGGACCATATGCTATACGCCTTGGAGGCCATGGCCCAACTGGTCACATTCAAAGAGAAGATGACCAAATGTCAGTGAGGAGAACTAAAGCAGTTTGGATATGGAACAATCTTAATGTCATTGTTCTTAGAGAGGGTTCCTTTATTGAGACCACAGGTAGCTTTTACTGAGTTGAGAGCATGCGATCTACGCATGCTTCGATGGGTGGTTATCATGGACCACTATGGTGGTGGTGGTCCTAGTGTTAAGTATGGAGATTCCTTCTTCTGCTATTTGGACGACCGTCTCCTCATGGTTGAGGGTTATTCCTATGAAGTAACTGACTTCAAAGGAGACCCATACCTAGAACTATCATTGGATGATGAATGGGGAGAACTTGGTAAGTAAAACAATAAGATATATATGTTTTTGTATTTTTCAATTTTATGATTTTTATGTGTGGTAACGAGAAATAATTTTTATCATGCATATTTGGTATTAGTGTGACCTGGAGGATCATATCCCATAAAAGGAGAAATAGGGATCGTTTTGTACATCATGGAGATGATGAGATGATGAAGTTGGAAGAGAATCTCAACTAGATCACCCTAGACATTCCAGATATCTTAGTAGATGACCTCCCTAGGAGGTACTAGAGACACACAATTGGTGTGTCAGGTTGCTTCGGCCATTTTCTATGTAGAGTGGGGAGGGCCATCATGTGCTACCATGAGCACCATCAGGGTTATGCATGATGTATACACTGCAATATCTTAGCTTTAGTATTTTTGTTGTCTTATAGTGATGAAGGCCAACGTGCTTCAATGGAAGTCTTGAGACCATATTTTTTGTAAAACACTTATATATATATATATATATATATATATATATATATATATAGACTCATATTTTTGTGATCTCCTTTTTTTGGAAATGTTATTTACATGGGATTTATGTTGTTTACTATTTACTTACAATTTATCATGTCATTTTAATTATCAATGTATCAAGAATTAGAAATGTAACAATCCAACATATAATTAACAAGTGAATCGACAATTGTATTATAAGATCTTGGGATGTGTTGATAAGTAATAGATTAAAATGACCTATCTAACAACTGTACCCTTCGAAAATGACGAAGGAGTATCGAGTTTCTAATGGCATAAACATGGTTCAAATGAGAAATCACGAGGTGGGAGTCCATAGAAAAAAACCAAATTATCGATATCATGAGACACAACTTCAGTTAGCAATCCTATCATTGCGTGATATTCGACGATGTTGTTGGTGGCTGGACCTAAGCAAACCGCTCCTGAACTAACTAGGTCATTGGATTGGGAATACAATACCCAAGAAGTTGAAGCAAGATTTAGGGTGTTGAAGTGAGATTTAGGGTGTGGTAGAAAGCACTGTCAACAAAACCATAGAAGAGAGACATCTGCAGAATTTAAAGGAAAACACGGGATAAGCAGCATCATATAAGAACCCAAAACCATACTTAAAATAAAAAACCACACTTAAAAAGTAAAATATAAACATATATACAAGGAACTAATGCAACAATATCCTAAGCATAGAATATTTTCAGGTACTACCCATTGCGAGACTTCCCAAAAGGTATATCATCATAGTCTACTAGCTCATATGCCCCTTTCTCCAAGACTTTGCTAATGATATAGGGACCATACGACATTGATTCCAACTTTCCTTTCCCAAGTTTATCGTGTTTATTATAATAGGATAGAACCATATCTACTTCATTAAAAACATGAGGTTGAATCGATCTATCATACTAAGACTTGATCCATTTCTTACTGGACTTATTAGCCAAAGTGGCATCTTGTCGTGTTTCATCAAGGTTAGTTAGATAAAGAAAACATTCTTCCTTAGTAGAGGTGTTGGGTAGAAGCTCCATAGCTAGTTTTAGTGACAGAATTTCACATTTGATAGGTAGAACAACTTCTAGTTTATAGACCAATTGGAAAGGCATGAAACTAGTTGCTGTTTTATAGAAGTTCTATAGGCCCAAAGTGCGGAGAATAGAGTTAAATTCCAAATTGACTTATGATCTCCAACCATCCTACAAAGAATCGCCTTAAGGACCTTTTTAATGGCCTCCACTTGGCCATTAACTTGTGGATAGTAGGGGGTTAATTTTTCATGATGAAAACCCAACTTGGCAGTTAGCTCGACCATCATCTGATTACGTAAATGAGATCTATGATGAGTTACTATGGCCTGCATAATTCCAAACCAAGCGGTGATGTTATTAAATTAGAAAAGGGAGGTGTTCTACCATCCTCAACATATTTAGGAATTGCCTCATCCCATTTCATGAAATAATCAACAATTACAATAATGTTACCATGCCCCCAGGATGAGATAAAATTACAATGCATAAAGTCAATTCCTCAGTTGGAAAAAGGGCCAACGACAATGACAGGGTGTAATGGAGTAGGGTGGGTGATATTTTTTGGATAAAAAAGTTGACAGGGTGGACATTTTTTGACTAATTCATGGAAAATTTTGAAAATCGAAGGCCAAAAGTACCCAACATGAAGAATTTTCTGATTTGTAGCCATCCCAAAAAGATGACCTCCAGATGCTCCAGAATCACAAGCATTCAGGACTTGTTTAGCCTCATCATGAGTAAGACATCATCGTAGAATTGAATCAATACCACATCGGTATAGAGTATCATTGAGAATGAGATAATACTTAGTGTGGTGGCAAATGTGCTGAAGATCGTCACATGATAGATTAGGATGAAATATTTGATTTTGGGGATATATGATCAAATATCCATACCATGGGTCATACGTTCTAATCAAGAACAATAATTCATCTGTATATGAATCATTGGGCTTAGTTTCCATGAAATCATGGGGAAGGTCACACACCAACTCCATGGCGACTAAGGGATTCCTGGAAGTCATATTGGAGAATTTGGGATCAAATTTATTTAGGATAATAATCCAGCAAGAATATTTCCCCCCTAGTACCTGATGAGTCAAAATATATGACATATGGTTTTGATCTGCTAGTACAGTAGTGGTTTGAAGTAATATGTAATGACAAAAAAATTGCAAATTAATGAAAGTATCCAAGTCTAGATTCTCCACATGTGAGTATCAAGTTTCAGAGTCAATAAGACTCTTACTAAGATAGTATATCACATGTTCTTGGTCGTTCGAATCCCGTTGCACTAAAACCATGAAAATGGAAGTAGTAGAGGCAACAATATATAACAAAAAATATTTTGAATAATTTTGGGGGTGTAACAGAGGTAAGTGTGTTATGGAATGCTTTAAATTATCAAAAGCCTGTTTAGCTTGATCATGCCAAAGAAAAGGAGAGTACTTCAAAAGACGCATAAAGTCATGCCTTTTCTCTGCAAAATTGCACATGAAATGACGAAGAAAATTTTCCTTGGAAACAACAAAGCCAAGAAGTCATCTAGTCTCAACACAAAAATGCACTTGTGTGGATTCATCTGAATATGATAATGACAAAATCAAAGAAAAATGTGTCTAATATTCCCAAAATGATCATCTCTTTGCTGTGAATGAGCAGGTAGGTCATCTAAGTATGGTTCCACTATGTGCTTTATATCATGAAAATCATAAGACATGGCTCGTTGAAAAGTAGCTCCAACATTTTTCAAGCCAAAAGGTAACTTGCAATAAGCAAAGGTTCTCCATGGGAAAATGAATGTTGTTTTGTGTTGGTCGGCGGGAAATATCTCAATTTGACTGTAGCGAGAAAATCCATCCATGAAAGAAAAAATGACACTTCCAAGACAATTTTCAATGATTTGATTGATATGAGGGGTAGGAAAGTTGCCTTTTGGGCAATCTTTGTTCAAGTGCCGAAAATCGATGCAAACCTTGATAGTTTCCTATTTTTTGGAAACATGAAAAATATTAGATACCCACTCAGTTAAAGGTATGGGGTAGATTTAACCAGATTTCAACAATTTTTCAACCTCAACTTTCCTTGGGTGGAATTGATGAAGTTTTTTCCTAACCGGTTTCACCATCAGGTAAGTCTTGATCTCATGTATTACAATAAACAGATCAATCCCATACATTTCTTCATAACTCCAGAAAAAAAGAAAAAACATGACAAAATTCCTTGAAAAGGGCTTGGTACTTCTCAATTTCTATTACTGAACAGTTCTGGCCAATGTGAACATGTTCGACAACACCCGGCTTCACCAACATGTCGATGGGAAATGTTTTAGTGATTTTGCACAAGTTCCCTTCAGAATCAACACCTTGCGATAAAATATGCTTTCGTGGATATTCAAAAATATTGGAACTGACAAGAGATACAAAATATGACTCTACCAAATCAACATTAGGAAGAAACAAACATCGATGGTGAGAATATTCCCATAACGATTCATCCAGACTGGTAATATCCATAATGGACTTGTCCAATGGAAAAATATGCGAGAGGGGAATCTATTGAATAGGGAAGATGGTAAGAATGTGATGCCACCAAATGTTTATCATCTATATAGGAATAAAAAATAGATTGAATTGCATCGTACAAGGATTCATGTGGACTCAGAGAAGGAAATTCAACAATATCTTTACTTTTAGACATCCCCCCAATCGTGGATGATATCGTGTTTACTGTGGCAATGTGATAAGGAGGACAAGACTTCCCTAAAATAACAACATTATTTTCCATAGTAATGGTGAAATTGGGAGAAAAGTAATCAAGTTGATATATAATTATATTTTTCCCTTTATGTGGAAATTGGAGCATGCAGAACACTAATGAAATACATGGCATCATATCATAGAACCATTTTCATCCCGATAAAAAATTGTAATACAATGGAGCATTGATCAATTCTACCTGGATAGAAACATTATTTCCTCCCAGCTCGATGGATAACATCGGTAGCAAGCCATGAGGTTGGAAACCTCATTCTTAGAAATCCTTTAAGGTGGTTGGTGACTGATTGAGTTCAGGAGAATCAATATCTCTCCAACAAGACATAGATAAAACTAAGGTGGAAGATCCTTTGTCCAATACACTTGATGAAATTTCATACCTATCACCCTAGCCTCAATTTGAAATGCGAGTTGGTGGGATAACCTTGATTTGTAATTCTTCACATTAAAAGTGATCATGGTGGAATTATATAGATCTAAATCCCCTAGGGATGACAACAAGTTCTTTCGCTGTGTAGCCTGAAGCTTTAGAGTACCTTCAATGTGGACATGGTGCAAGGTGCTTGGGATAAATCCTTAATAACGTTGTAGAATTTAGTAGCCCGAGCACTAGGATTGAAAATGTTTTTGCATATTATACTCTTAGGAGAATGAAATATTGTGTCAATACTAGGTTTATCAATAATGAGAGGAACATTAGAAGGAGGTGGAAGAGAAGGATCGACAGAAGGAGCATTCTCTGGAGAAGCACCTTCATTTTTCTTCTCAGGAGGTTTATCATATGTTTGATTTATAGTAGTCAATGCAACAGTCTTAGTGGACATCATTCCGATTTCCTCAGTAGAGGAAGAAATATATGAAAATATGTATGGTCGATCAATTGCTGTTGAGATGAGAAAGGATCACTTAACACTACCGGCATGTGATTATTTATCAAAAATGTGATGATCTCTTCACGATGAGGACAATCCTTAATGAAGTGATCATATCCACACAACAGAGAAGGGTACTTAGATTTCCTTTTAGGTTTGGTTTCATTATCTGGAGTCATGGTTTTGGTTCTCCCGCTGGTTTCAAGTTTTTTTATTTTTACCTTTACCTTTCTTCTTGTTACTGGGTGTTTGTGAATATTGGATATCACTCACCTTAACGAAAACCATAGGAGAAGAAGAAGTTGCAAGAGATGCACTTTGTGGTTTGAAAATATTGGCTGTGGAGGGAGTTTGGATTGAACCAACAACACCATCTATAGGAGTCTTAGCTGGTGGCTTGGAAGGATCGGTGTTGGGATGAGTAGAATTGGGAATCAAATCATATAAAGTGATGGACTAAGAATAAACTAAGTCCAAATATTGAGCCCGTCTTATAACCTTCTCTTCCATAATAACACCACCCATAGCCACATCTCAAGAAATAGGAGGCAGCAAGGATTTGGTGAACCAGACAACTAATTGTTGATCCGGAATAGGATATTTAATTAACCTTATAAGTCTCCTTCACTCATGCATCTAATCAGATATGTGAGTAGAAGTTTTTTTTTGAAGAGAGGTCAAAAGGTCCGTACTAGTTTCATACCAGATGGGTAAATTTATCTAAGATAAAACAAATATATTAAATAAAATACTCTTTTACCTCTCGTGTAATAGGATAGTATTTGGAGTGTTTTATCTCCACAAATTTTCCTACAAGACACACAACAAATCATACACACTAGATCAAAGTAACAATTTTAATCTATGATCTTATGCTGATGACCAAGGAGTTCAACGATAAATATAGTGATTCAAACACAAAAATATTCATGAGAAAGGAACATTTAATTGCATTAATGGGAGAGAGAGAGAGAGAGAATACAACCCAAGCCTTGGGGTTGAGAAACCTTTCTCAAGTGAACCTTGCCTCAAATCCTCAAACTTGTCTACCAATTTCTCACTATTCTTGGCTGGATTTGGCCAAATTTTAGTTGCAATAACATAATATTCCTCCCTTTACCCATGTGGGGTGAGCCAATATTTAAATCCATGGGAGGATAGAGTAGGTTTAGGATCTCATGGGTGAGGTGGAGGGAGGATCATATAATGATGGATCTTGATCCTAACTGGTCCTGAACCTTAAGATGAGGCTCCATGAAGTCAAGCTTCAAGAAGCCTCTCGAAGCTTCTCTTTTTACCTTGAAAACTCAAGCACCGTTCTTTGTCCAAGGAGAGAATTACTCATTGCACAAAGGAAACTGGAGGTGGAACTGATTACTTCTCAAGGAAAAAGAGCGTTACTCATATAGGTACCACACCTTTACCACAAGGAAAGCGCGGTGGTGGACAAAAGTGTAAAATCATTCGTCCTTGTCCATTTTTAACTTCAAAAATTGAGGATTTGAGGAAAACATTGATGCTTTGATCTCATTACATGATGGTGATGAGAAATGTGTGTAACACAAATAAATCATGAAATTATTTAAAGAGTTTTGTGTATATTTTGATTTCATCAGGTGAGAAATCAACATCAATGTAAATGTTCTCAGTTTTACTAGGAATCCAAGAAATGTTGATAGGAATAGTTGGATATATATTCACCATGTACCCTTCAACATATATTCCATGAATGATTAATGGGATCACGGGATGAACAAACTTCTCTCTTAAGGTCATCCTAAAGTCATCACGCTCGATCTGTAAGAGATTCAGGAGGTAGTAAGATCGATGATGCATCTCCTCCCAAGGATGTTATAGACCAGTCATGGCCTCGAGAATTGGTTCATATCACGACAAGATTTCAACCTAAAATACGATGACATCTGACCAAAAGTACTATTTTGTAGGATTTTCAATTTGAAATGTCAAATTTTGATTTTTTTAAAAATTGTACAATCTATTGTCAAAGTTTCGACATTGACTTCAACGGTCAAATTTTCGAATCATGGTTTTTGGATATTAAAATTCCAAGTACGTTGAATTTCTGATTCCAGCCTTGTCATCTTTTCGACTCTAATGTTGTCAGATATGCGACAAAGTTTCGTCGAATTGGTGACGTAGTTTCCATTTTTGTTTGCAATGGTAACTAGGTTATTATCATCGGTTATTCGACGACTATTGAATTTGAAAATATTTAAATTATAGAAACATTCTGGCATGTTTTCTATAGAAGCAATGAACAATTTACATAAATTAGTTTATTCCTCGACAAATGGTTTGAGGAATTGTTTTATGCTTCAATGAACGGTTTGCATAATTATTTTATTTCTCGACAAACTGTTTGCGGACATCATTTTATCGACATACGGTTTGCGAAAATTATTTTATTCTTCCATAAACCACCTTTTGTGGAAATAGTGATGTGTGGACCTTGATTTTTTAAGGTTGTTGATAGTATTTATTTAATATTTTTGTGACAAAATTCCAAATAGTAATATTCCTCATCCAAATGAACACAATCAACAATTACTTGATAGATTGTGGGATGCAGCCAAAAAAAGGGGTGATGGGAAATGTTATTGTCCATGTAGTCAATGCAGGGGCTTTAAGAGGAGAGGAATATTGATCACAACAACCACAAAACATTGTAGGGAACATGGACATGCTGAGGGGGGGAATGAATATCATCCATTTGTAAGTTTAGCATTATAAATTATTTTTATATTTTTTTCTTTGTTAAATCTATGTATTATTTTAATATTTACTATATTATTATCTATTTATGTCTTCATGTACTTATAAATCAACGACATCCTATGGCCTATTGTCTAGAGTAATTTCTTTCAGAACAAGTACCAAAGGAACATGGAGCTATGCTTAATGGAGAACAAGTCAATAATCCTATTGAAGAAGATGATCATACTGATAACGTAGTTGAAGATGATGGTACAAATACATTGATCCATGATTATTTTAATGTTATATTGGATGATGGTGATGACGATGATCATGATAATATTGATGAATTTGATGATGTTCATGATATACCTCTTCTTGAGAAGACATACAAACCCCTTTATGAAGGCTGCAAAACAAATATTCTCTATGCTATAATGTTGATAATGAACTTGAAGGTTATGAATGGTCTTTCAAACATATCAATCACATGGATGTTAAGGTATGTAAAATAATCCATCACATATCTATGATCGTGATAAAGGTATATTTGTTCCTCTAATAATTGTATTGTTAATTCATAATTCAAATTAATACAGATGAAATGTGTTTCGTTAATATTATTTATATATTATATTAACTCTCTTTTTATTTTAATTTGATATAGCTTGATAGTTGAATTTTTGTTACCACCATCAAATATTTTACCTCGCACATATAGAGATTTATCTTCCATCATTGAAGAGATTGGAATGCATTATGAATCAATTCATGCATGCCTCGATGACAATGTTATATATTATAATCAACATGAATTTGCAACATAATGTATAGAATGTCATATAAGTAGATATGGATCAGGTCAATTAACAAAAAAGGTTCCTCACAAGGTTCTTCGTTATATTCCCATCATTCCACATTTGCAATAACTGCCCAGGTGCAATAACATAAAGCAATTTATGGATTATCATGCAAGGAACATAATTCAAGATGATTTTATTCAAATTCCTGTAGATGGTTCTTCATTTAGAGATATGGAGCAAAAGTGGCCTCACTTTAAAGAATAACGCTGTAATCTTAGGATTTATTTGACAGTAGATGGTGGAAATCCATTTACACAGTGTCGCCTATTTTTGTTATCAATAATAACATTCCTCCATGGTTGTCAATAAAGACGGGGCACATAATGTTGTCGATGATTATTCTAGGTATATTGTGTCTACACCTGTTTTATTTTTAATGAAGTTGTGGCATCTCAATTGTCGTATTTGGTTTCCTAGTGGCATCTTAATGGTTCTCATAATTATATATTTTATATGCACTTCAAATCAATAAGGTAATTTCCAGGTCAAAGATACGAATGTACATATAGAACCTTTTATAGACAAGCTGCTGAATTTATGGAATGCCATCAGTATTTATGACATATCCATACCAAATCGACAAAGGAAATTTCAATTCCACATAAAGATTATATGGACAATACACGATGCCCGAGGGTTAACCCATTTTTGTGGTTTGTATTGTTAAGTTCCACTTCAATTGCATTTAATTTTATGAAGTAGTTAATATAGTTTATATATAATTATAATTGACATAGATATTCCATATCTATATATTGTAGGTCTTTAGACAAAGGGAAAATTTGCATGTCCAGTTTGTGGTCCTAAGATCAAATCTTTTCGCTCAAAAAGATTAAGAAAGGAGGGGTTTGACGAGTATAGGCACATCCTCTCTAATAATCACAGGTATAGAACAACCGAAAAAAATATTTTCAATGGGAAGCAAGAGATTGCTTTAAAACCATCGAGAATGACACCTCACCTTTGGAAGTTGCAATATACTGGAAATATTTAAGCTGGTACGTATGGATCATCGTATATGAATTGTTATGTATTTTTTTTATTGTGTGTTGTTTATTGTAGGGGCCAGACTTGATTTCTATAATTTATTTATAAACCAACTTCATGATTTTCGTCGTGATCATGAAGGCATTAATGGGATTCCACAAGGAATGAAAAGTTATCCTAAACAATTTAGTAGGTTTCCCTACTATGAGCACCTACAAATTACTCATCTGTTTGATACAATGCATATTGGAGAGAATTTGACTGAAACAGAATGGTGACTATTGGAGCTAAGGAGTGACAAAGAAAAAATTGTTAAATTTTGCAAAGAAATTCAAGAAGGAAACCATGCAATGAAAGATGTCATTCAATTTCATATAAACGGAGACCAAATTAATATAAACTCAATTCCATGGATGTTTACAGAGCAACAGAGTAATGTTGTAAAAGAAGTCATGTGGAAAATTAAAATTCCCACTAGATTTTGTGCGAACATGAAGAATATCATAACAAGGAAGGGTTCTTTTGAGGGGCTGAAAACACATGCTTGGCACGTCTTCATGGAGGTAATTATTATTGTTATATCCATAGAATTATGTTTTTTTTAATTCCAATTCATATTGTTGTTATTTTGTTTGTCTACTCTTTATTTTAAAAATGATGTGGTTTGCATATTGTTACAGTATGTTCTACCTCTGTCTCTCTCAGACAAGTTCAAAAACAATGTAAAAAAAGTTATATATAATCTTGGGAAATACATGAGGTAACTAATGATTATTTGCATGTGCTTAGTGTTTCTTTAGTTCATCGTATAATTTATATTTGTTTTTTGTGTACTAATTCATGTTATGTAAATTAATGTTTTTTTTGTTAAATATCATTATTGGTTTGCGTCACTTGTATATGGTTGTCATCTAAATAAATCCATAACGAAGATATAAAATATTGGAGGAGATAAATTCCCCGTCTCATGTGTGAAATGCAGAAGTATCTACCTTCGACATTTTTCAATACAGAGGAACACTGCCTCATACACTAAGTTGAGGAGATTGAATTGTGTGGATCTGTGCACTCACGGTCCATGTGGATGGTTGAGAGGCACTTGAAATTTATGAAGGGTTTGGTTAGACAAAGAGCACATGATGAGGGTTCTATGATGGAGGGATATATGGTATACCAAAACATGTTGTATGTTAGTGAATATATTCCTAATTTAGCACCAAAGCTTAGTTTACATCTTATTTGTGATCCAGACTCCAATAAAAATTTTGAATGTGAGTGCCTAAAGGGGAAAGGTAGACTGAGAAAGGTGAAAGTTAATTGTTAGCTAGTGGATGTTAATTAATATAATACATTTTAATGTTGAATTTTATGTATATATATCATACATATTCTATTTGCATATTCAATTTATTGCATCAATTAAGAGTGTATACTTTGTTAATATAATTTACATATGTATTGAATTTTAATTTTTATCGTCATCAAGCTGTTGGTCGAGAGTGAGATGCAATTCATTTATACATCGCAAACAATATTTACTGGATGAGGTATGGATTGAACGATGCAAACAATCGGGTCATGGAATATCATGGGAAGGTGTGGCTTCATTGGTTAAAGTAACACATCGCAATGGAGATACTGATCTTACACAAAGGAAAATCACTTTAGCATATGGTTTCAAAGATACGTAGGAAAGAATATTAATCAACCACTCTAATTCAGTTTTTTTGCAAATTACATATTGATGTACATGTTATTTTTTTCCTTGTATGGCTGCATAAACATAATGAATATAGTCATAAATATTGAATCATTATGTAATCTTTTTGTGTATGGATTTTTGTAGGTAAAACACCATAAGGCTTTGGTGTGCAATGGTTGTAGATATCACATCAAAAAGTTGGATGAAACAAAGAAAACATTATATTGTGGGATGTCTGTAGACTTTGAGATGACCAATGTTTCATGTAGAAGTAACAGACATATAGATTTTCAGAAATCGATACTATGGGTATCTAGAAGATAATCTTCATCGTGAATTTAAATCCTTCCAGGTAGTTTTGTTCATTGTCAAATGGTACAGGTTAAGATTGAATGAACATGATCCCAGTAGAAATATTATTGAACATGATAATGGATTTACCATGGTAAATACAAGGTTGTTTGATCCCTATGTTCTTCCAAGCCAATGCGAACATGTATTTTACTCCAAGGTTCCAGGTAAAGTGGGTTGATCATTTGTTGTGAGACACGATCTAAGGGGAAGGATGGTAAATTATAACCTAGAGGAAGGTAATGAAGAGGATCTGGAAGAAGAAGATGACGATGAAGATCATGATCAACATGAGTTAGATGATCATGATGATTCATAAGAAGATGTCCAAGAATTAGTTGATGTAGATGATGTAGCAGATAATTCCCATGAAGATGATATCAATGATGACATGATGATTGTAACTGACTTAGATGACGATGATGACATGGCTAATCCTTACAATGTTGACACTGGATCTGATGATACAAATGATGAATTGGACGATGACTTGGATAAAGAAGATAATGAATTCTATTGAAGTGTACAAGTTTTGCATTAATTTCTCTACTCTATATATTTTGATTGAATCTTGCGATATAAATATTGAATTTTATTGGTACTGAAAATTCAATAATTTATTTAGAAAGATTATTTTATCTTATTTAAGAAAAAAAGAGTAACTAACATTAATGTGCTTCCACAATGTGCTTTCTTCATTATCATCATCATCATCATAATAATCATGAACTTCATTGTCATCTTCATAATCAAACATGACTATCACTAACATTTCGAGCAACAAAAACCATACCTATAGATTACTTAATTTTCTACATGGGGATAGCGATGAATTTTTTTATATGTTTCAGCTTGGTGTGAAATTTGGCATGGTTAGAATAAAAACATGCATTGATGGTGTGGGAGGGTTTCCAGAATCAAACATCATCATCATCATCATCATCATTATCGTTGTCGTCATCAACTTCATAATTGTCGTCATAATCATCATCGTTGTCATCATCATCAACACCATCATCATCATCGTTGTCATCATCATCATCATCATCATCATAGTTTTCATCATCATCATCATCATCATCATCATCATCATCATTAACATCATCATAATCATCATCATCATCATCGTCGTCGTCGTCATCATCATCATCATCATCATCATCATCATCATCATCGTCAACTTCATCATCAAACATGACTGTCAATAATGATTAGAGCAACAAAAAACATAACTATAGATTAATTAATGTGCTCCGTGGGGCCAATGATGAAATTTTATATATATGTGTAAGCTTGGTGTGAAATTTAGCATGGTTACACTGGACTCATCATCATCATCATCATCAAAACCATGAACATAATCATCGTCATCATCCTCGTCGTCATCGTCATCAACATTATCATCAACATCATAATCATCATCATCATCATTATCATGATCATCATCATCTTCATCATCATTTCATATGAGATCAACATGGTGATCACCATATTCATCATCATCGTAATCATTGTCATCGTCATCGTCATCAACATCATCATAATCATCGTCGTCATCATCATCATCATCATCATCATAAACATCATCAACGACATCATGATCATCATGATCATCGTCATCATCTTCATCAACAACATCATTATCGTCATTGTCATCATCATCATCATCATCAACAACAACATCATCATCATCATCAACATCATCATAATCATTTTCATCATCATCATCATCATCAACAACATCATCATCATCATTAAAAACATCATCATCATCATCGTCTTCGTTGTCATCGTCATCATCATCATCATTAATATCAACATCATCATCATCATCATCATCATCATCATCATCAACATCATCATAAACATAATCATCATCATCATTGTCATCATCATCATCATCAATATCGTCATCATCGTCATCATGATCATGATCATCCACTAATACACATGAGAAAAATTGCGACAGTTTTTCGTCAATATTCCCATGTTTTTTCGTCTCACATGCGACAATAATGGTCGTGGCATTTCGTGGCACTTATTGCATGGATATATCGACGAAATTTCTAAGCCGTCGATATAGAGATGAAAATTGGCCTCCATGTGTCTTCTACATGGTGGCCTTGAAATTGTTTTTTTAGCATTCATTTTCTATGTTTTGCCACTCTACCGACAGAGTTTTTGTCCCTATAACAACGATAATATGGCCAAAAAATGCTACACAAGATCTAGTTTCCATGAAAAACTGTGGCACATGTTCGACGATCATGTGTCTCTCTATCGACAAATTCCAAAATTTGAACAGAAAATTCTTCCACGCATTTGTTGCTCTATCGACATAGTTTTCGTCCCTATAACGACGAAAATATGGCAAAAAACTACTAGTTTTTTAACCGTGGATCATGTTTAATGAAATTTTGTCTCTTGATCGACGAATTTTGGAATTTGAATAGAAATTTATTCCATGCGTTCATCGCTCTATCGGCCAATTTCTCATCCCTAAAACGATGAAAATATGGCCAAAAACTGCTAGATAAAATCTAGTTTCCACGTAAAACCGTGGAACATATTCGACGAAAGTTGGTCACTCTATCGACGAATTATGAAATTTGAACATAAACTTAATCCACACAAAATTGTGGAAAACCAAACAATTTCGATGAAATATGCAAGCTGAATGGTAATTGTTCTACCAAACTGTGTCTCTATAGCGACTAATTCCTGGAAAGCCACCCCGGGTTTCAACGGTTTTGCAGTACCCGTGATGAAAGTTGGTCGATATTGAGATGAAATCTTGAGGTTTCAAAAAGATTTTGAAAAATTGTGGAAAGGAACCTTCCTTTCCATGATTTTGGATCTTAGATACGTGCTTGTGAACAAATACATACTATATTTTAAAGGCAAAGAAATGGATAAAATATAACATAGGAAAGGTGATTTATAGAAAAGTAATATATCGAGAAAGTAATATATGGGATGAAACATGTTGAAGGAAAAGGAAAAAAAAATGGGAAGTTTAGGGGGAAGTCAAAAAGTTTTAACTGACTCTAAAAAATAAGGCATAATGATTTAAAAAGTGCCCAAAAGTACCCAAAGTTCCCCTAAGCACCCTAATTATTGCCTCAAAAACTGTTTTCCGATTAGGATCCACAAATTCATAATAATTGGCTAAATTACATAATTAGAGGCTAAAGTGGCACCTCTTAGAGCAGATTCTATGACAAGGTAGGAGGGTACGTCTATAAAAATACCATCGATAAAATATGTTGTAACCACCACAAGGATCATATAAACATTAATTAAATTATATTCTAGGCACCACCGAGAGCTAATTTCTATGATAAGGTAGGGGGGTACATCTATAAAAATACCATCGATAAAATAAGTAGGTACCACTGGGCTTGGATCAAATTATTGTGAGCCGAAATCAGGTTAAGCCCATTGGGGCTTAAAGAGCCCATAAGGGCTTGGAAGTATGCCCACAGAGGCCTGTAGATACCCACAGAAGCTTAAAGAATCCCACAAGTCAGAAGTAAAGGAATCCCATGTTCTAAAGATGAAGGGAGCTCAAGCTTTGAAGACCGAGGAAGCCCGCATGTGTAAATGAAGCTAGAGAAGGTCAAGCCCACAATTTTCGGAAGAGATGAAAATGAAAAACTGATCCTTCTTATGCAATGACCTCAAGCATGGCTAAAATTGGTCAAAGTTAGTACCAAATATGCCCGAAAGAAAAAAAAAGTCCCTTGAGCACATGATAGGAAAGAGACATGTTAATCAACAAAAAAAATGACAACTTATTTCTATTCTTTTACTATGCGTACAAAAAATTCATCATAGATCACCTTTTGGCATTGATCAGAAGCAGGATACACAATTGAGCATGCAATTTGTAGTTATAAACCATATCAAAATTTCCTTGGAGACACTCCTCATAAAATATCATCACTTGCTCTACTATGTGTGAAGAGGTACTAGTGATAATTCATCATACTACAAAAAACATACGGTGCATTGAATTCGGCTTTGTTGAAAAATAAATAAATAATAATACAATAACTCAACCCCTAGGGAAAAAGAGTAGTTGTTCACCTAGAAAATATATGTAGGATCTTTTTAGTGCCAACTAGTGGTAAGTTGTTTTTATGTTGCTCATTATTGGAAGAGGTGAATATGAAAATTTTATCCTTCTTATGCAACCACCTCAAGGATGGCCAAAATTGGTCAAGTTAGTATCAAATATGCCCATAATATAAAAACAGTCCCCTAAGCACATGATGTGAAAGAGACATATTAGTCAACAAAGAATTGACAACTTATTTCTATTCTATTACTAGGATTGATCTCATGTAGAAAAAAAATCATCATAAATTACCTTTTCGCACTGAGAAGTAGGTTGCACAGTTGAGCATGCAATTTGTGGTTTAGAAATAATATCATAATTTCCTTGGAGACACTCCTCATGTAATAAAATCACTTTATCTTCTACCTTTGAATATCTAGACATATGAATTTATGGTCCACATATGTGCCAAGCAACAACTGAAATTTTATCATCACAGTAATCAGAACGTGTAAAATAGTGCAACCAATAACCAATGTTAATCATTTAAAGTGCCATTTAGCATATGATTTCCAGATTTGTGTATGTGATAGCATAGTTATAAAATACTAACTTATGAAAATTTAGTTCTAAGCTAACCATAATGTTATTATCATTCACTCGGTCCTGTATGTAAGCTCTGAAATATAAAATCATCAAGTCCCTTACAATCACCCAGCTCTCAATAGAAATAATTAGTACTAAGAAAATCCAAAATAATACTCATTAAAATAATGTCAGAATTATATCACTGTGCATTCAAAGATGTACAGTTCCAGATCTCAGTAAAAAATCAGACTTGCATTTAGACATAAGACTAATGCGAATAGGGAAAAAAACTAATCAAATCAATAAGATATATTTATACAAAATACACCACCATATAAATATTTTGAAACACTAAGTTGTTTTATGTTTTAAGCATGTAGAGAAGGAAACTAGGGCATATGAGGTTTGCAATACATATTGTAGACCTATGTTTGATAAAGGAGAGGGCTTAGATTGTGGGAGAAACAGGTCTACGTTTTTAGGGTTTTAATCATAAATTCTTTTTTTAGGGATTTCTTTTCTGATAAAATAAAAGTTACAAAAACACATAAAAATTAAGTCTAAAACCTAAGAGAAACAAAAAAACCTAAGAATAATATTAACAAGTATACAAATCAGAAAATTTAGTTTTAAAAGATAGATGAACAATTAGGGTTTGAAAAATTAAAATTTCTTAAAATAGGGTTTCATCATGCCGAAATTATAGGAAGAAGGGCCGAAAAAAGCCTAATTTCTTCTACATGATTTTTCTTCTATTTTTCTACGTTGCTAAGAAGAAATTGTGTTTTATGAAGAAGGTTGTCTCCTAGTTTGGATGATAGTCTAAAAGTAGTTATTTACTATTGGTTGTATCTCTTGTATCTTAGTAGAATGAAATAGAATATTAGGATAAAGACAAACACATTAAGGATAAAGAACACATAAAAACCATTACCTTATCATTGTCCTTTCGCCAGATCCATTTTCCCATACAACTTGATAAGAGTTGTCAACAAGATGCATTTCCATCACCAAAGACCTACATAAATCATCAAAGACAAAATTTTTATATGAGTAAATAATATATAAGCAAATAAAAAATCACTTAAATCCTACTACAGAGTCTTGTAGAAATCAATGAACCGTGAAATGTTAAATTTATTAACAATTTTTTAAGAAATAGACATGCATTTACAAATTTACAACCATCTTTAATACATAGTAATAAAAAGAGTATTTATACCTTATTGATATCCTCTCTATTTCGACAACAGTTTTATATTGCCTACTGAATAGGTCCAACCACCTGAAGGTGGAAGCTCATATGGCCTTCCCCCCCCCTCACATCACTCTCAATTCCCCATACCCAATAAATGATGTTGTTTACATATAAAACATTTAAACATTCATGCATAACTAGGTTAGTCATCAAAACATATAAACATAAAAACATTGAAGCATAATGAGGTAATTCATATAAGCATTGTTTTATACTAACAACATCGATATACAACCAAATACAAGTCATGAATTTATACATCTACATTTTCTTTGATTTCTGTGTTTTTGCATTGAAACAACTGACGATAATTAGGATATTATCATCATCATTTGGTGGATTATCTACAAATCCATGTCCTTCTAGCGTTTTTGTTTCCATTCCCTCATGTATCATACTTCTTGTACGTTGTTGAATAGGGCGTGGAGGCAGTTCTGAAGGGGCACGAACTGCAAGAATGAAAATGGGCATATCGATATGTTGAAATATTATTGAAATTAATAGTTCATCATTTTGATTAAAATTACAATATTTCTCTTTACCTGTCTATGTAGATGTGACAACTGGTGTGTTAATTGTTTCTCTACTTGCTAATTCATCTTACGGTTCACCCTCCCGAGCTTCACGACCTTCCACTCTTTCTCCAGAACCATGGAAGGTGCTCATGCTTGAGGTCAAGTTGCAATTTATCCATATATTGGGCCTTGGTATATTTTAAATTCTCGCCTGCTAACTTTGCAACCAATTTATTTTTGAATGTATTGCCGAAAAAGTTTACCAAGTGGTCTATCAATACATGTCTCTTTGCGCTATCCTGGCTATTCCACTGTGTGTGAATGGTGGGGCCAAACAACTCCAATTCTTTGTCATTCAAATTCCTGTGGAAAACATTGTTTCCTGCACAAACGTGTAATCCATTAATTTATAATAATTTGAGTGTATGTCCATTTCAATTTCATGATTAAAATGAATAAATTAATTAATAAATAGCCACAATGTTTTGAATCTTGATCGGAACACACACGTCATCCACCAAAAAGTTTAGATCTAGTGATTCAGTGCTTTTAACTCGTGTTGTTCCATGAAAAGTTTCCTGGTCATCTACAATAGGTTCATTTCCGGAGTCACGTGGAGTCGTAGGCTCCATATCATCATGCTCTGACATGTCATGCTGATAAAAATAGGTTCCCTCATCAATGGATTCTAGGCCAACCATAGGAGTGTCAAAAAGCCTCATTGGTACATTGCTTTGTTAGAGTTATTGCTACATTGGAGCATGACTGCTACCTATACCTGTCTCGACAATTTCTCTAGTCATGGGTTGTAAAAACTCCTACAAACGAAAAAACTTTACTCTATCAAATTAGTTGGAAAAATAGAAAACATAATATCAGATATGAAATCATGTCATAGATTAAAAAAATATGTGAAGATGCCACTTACCCCATAATATTTTATTTCATCTTTTAGCTCTTCAATCCTTGCCCTGATATCTTGTGTCAAGGGCCTTATGCAAGCCAAGGAGATCATTTCTATGTTTTCCTTTTTCAGGGCCTTCTTTATAGTATCCATAGGGTCTATGGAATAGTAAATTTTATCCTCAAGCTCCTCATCACCCAGATGAAGTGCACTAGACTAAATTCATGAAACAATAAAATTAAGAAAAATATTTTAACATCATTCAAACATTGTTATTGTAATGAAAATTAGTTAATATTAATAACTAACACTTACCTGATGCAGTGTTGTGGTCGGTGACTTCCCATGGTCACCCGCTACTGATCTACTTCTAGTGGGTGATTTTCCATTGTCACACTTGACCGTGGAAGCAGCAGGTTCCTTTCCACAGTCCCTACCCTAACACAATAAATCAATCAATAATTCACCATAATCACAGAAAAATGTCAATGTCAACATTGGAAATCGAGTTCTAACCGAAAAATCGAAACATTTAGTTATTATATTTAACACTTACTCGACAGGGCATAGAGTGTGACCTTCCACGGTCACCCTAGACCATGGAAGCAGTAGATGCCTTTCCACCAATGCCACCCTTACACAATAAATCAATAAATAAACGTTATGAAAATAATTGTAACATAATAAAAAATGAGATATTGCAATAATATTTATTTTTACCTCAGAAGTAGAGGACACACGTTATGTTCCATGACGAACATGGGCATGAGACCCCTGCCACAATGTAATAAGCATGTTGTCACATGGAAATATTTTGGGGTTGGAGTTTCTATTTATTGTAGTCATATTTAGTTACTATATTTAGTTGAGTTAATAATTGTAACATAATAAAAATGAGATATTGAAATAATATTTACTTTTACCTCCGATGGAGAAGATACATGTTCTACTCCATGGCGATGAGAAGACCCCTTCCAGAGTGTAATAAGTATGTTATCATATGGAAATATTCACAATAAGCATGAAAAAAGCGAATGGTAACAATGGAAATTGAATTTTAACAAAAAAAATCTCAACATTTAGTTATTACATTTAACATTTACCTGATGGGGCACAGAGTGTGACCTTCCACGGTCACCCTGGACCATGGAAGTAGAGGAAACACGTTCTATTGCATGACGACCATGGGAAGAACCCTGCCACAATGTAATAAGCATGTTGTCACATGCAAATCTTCTGGGGTTGGAGTTTCTAGTTATTGTAGTCATCTTTAGTTACTATATTTATTTGAGTCAATAAGTGTAACATAAACAAAAATGAGATACTACAATAATATTTACTTTTACCTACGAAGGAGGAGATACATGTTCTGCTCCATGGGGATGAGCAGACCCCTACCACAATGTAATAAGCATGTTATCATATGGAAATATTCATAATAAGCATGACAAAAGAGAATGGTAATAGTGAAAATCGAAACATTTTGTTATTGACGTCATATTTATTTACTATATTTAACATTTACCTCATAAGGCATAGATTGTGACCTTCCATGGTCACCCTGGACCATGGAAGCAGCATGTGGATTTCTACTGCTGCAACCCTGACAAAATAAATCAATCATTAAAAGTTGAGTCAGTAATTGTAACATAAAAAAAATTGAGATAAGCATAACAATGTAATAAGCATGTTATCACATGGAAATATTCATAATATGCACGAAAAAGGGAATTTCAATAGTAGAAATGGAATGTTAACAAAAAAATTTGAAACATTTAGTTATTGTAGTCATGTTTAGTTGCTATATTTAGCATTTACTTGATGAGGCATAGCGTGTGACCTTCCACAGTTACCCTGGACCACGGAAGCCACATCTATTCGATTTAAGTTCTAATCGATCGACAACTCTTCACCTGGAAGTATTGTTTTTGTTGCACATACAAATATACAATGTTCTTCGCATCCCTCAAATTCACAATTTGGTTTCTTAGTTGCTATTACTGGCCATGTACTATTTACCAATCGAGCAACATTTCTAGGCGCTTTTGGTCTCCCATCAATATACATAGTCGCCCCTTTGTTTTTATTGTGTTTTGCTAGTTGTATATAATTTGAGGCAACTCCATATCTCCTCATGCTTCGAGTATATTGGACCAAGATCAACCAGTTACTACATCTGTATAATGGCACAACATACTCCCTCAATTTAGTTACAGTTCCATAGCCAACATTTATGCCATCCATGGAAAATAGCCCCAATCCATGTAAGGACGAAGGAGCAATGCGATACATCCTCCCATTGATGAAGAAATATGTGTCGACTTGAGGTAGCTTATTAGGTACCCATCGTTGCACTAGATGTCTATACCTCAAGGGAAACTCAATGTCACCTATGCTCTCAACATCATAATTACATGACCCTCCGTTGGCAATAAAATATTGCATGCGTCTACGAAATATTTTCCTTACCTTTTCAGATCTAGTTGATATAGAACTGGTAGATCTAGTACACCATGTATCACTTTCAACCTCTCATAATATATATTCACCATCACTCGAGGAAGATATATCTGATAGACACCTATTTGGTGGTACCTACACTCGATAAAATAAGAATATAAGCTACCAAGCGGATATAGTTTAGCGTGCAAATATATTTACTTGTAATGTTTTAATATAAAAAGTTTTTGGGAAGAAAAAAGTTTACCAAAAGATATTTTTCTCTCGAAGGTGTAATTTATTTTTGAGTTATTTATATTTGAATTATTTTTAAGTATAAGAAACGATTTGATTTCATTTGGAATTTGTTCACAACACAGATATGGAAGTGTGTTTCTTGGGCCACTTGACTAGTTAATGCATGCAAAGAGGTATGGGTTTCCCCCTCATATAGATCATGTTGGGGATTCAATTTGGAATGGGAAGTGGTCATATAGATTCATTCATGGATTTCCCACCGAAACTCGACGACTTTAGTCTAACACTCCCTCTTCCACAATGGTTTGATATGCAAGTTTCCTTGTGCAAGGTACTCCTTCTCTAACTATGTGCTTGATTTTTTTAAAATAGGATAACATTGTGAAATGTCACCAAATTTAGACCAATTATAGGTAGTATTGAGAATTGGTGACATTTGGTGAACTGATGATTTTGGACAAACATATCTTATAGATGTTCATTAATTAAAAAATAACTTTTGATGGGCATAGGCATGTATGATAAAGTTGGAAAAAGACTAAGTGTTGAAAATTGTCCTAAAGTAGTAGTCTTATGAAAATGCCCACCATATTCCATAAGAAGGAGAAATTTGTTACCATGTCCTGTCATCCCATAGTTGGTTGAAGTATCTATCCAACCATGGCACTAGTTCTCAGAATAACTCTTTGAGGAAGAAGATATAGGCCTCCCAAAAGAAGTTATTTTTGGTAAAATTAGACAAGTTGCTCTAGGAGAATGCTCGCCATAATTTGTGGGTTGAAATAAATGCCCACACCATATGAGAATCCTGTAGGTGGCTATGTTTTCTACCTAACCATGTTCTTACTTTGACTTGAAAGTACATGAGGCATAAATTATGGATCTACCAAAATAGGATCTTAAGCAGCTTTTACACCATAGTTCAGTAAAATGCCCGCCGAGGAGAGATAATGTAGTTCCAGAGGATGAAACTGGTCTTAATGGATTCATCTAGTTGTCCTCCATCCATTTGATGTCTTACACTCCAAGTTTGATGAAAAGTTGAAATCACCTTTGAGACATGGGGTTTAAATAAATTGGCTAAGTGTCAAATCACAAGGTTGAAGAGGCATTTAGAAATGCCAGCCAAAGCCTGTCTGAGTGATCATGATAAATTCCTCAGAAGCTATAGGCATGTTATTTAATGAATTGGCTATCCATCCATGTTCTTAGTTTTTCTTATGGTGACCACATGAGAAAAATATCAGCCTGCAAAAAGTGGTAAAAACATTAGCTTGCATATCCAAAAATATGAAAATTTGTCCGAGTATTGAAAAAAGGAGGTTGAGAAGCCACTTGGAGAAAAATTGCCAGAGTTAGTCCTTTAACTGATAAATTCATCAGATGTTATCGGTCCATTCTTTGATGATCTGGGAATCCACTCATGATCTTAGTTTCCCTTTAGGATTTCACACATGTGAGATATGAATATGCCAAAATGCTTCCTGGCACATTAATGACTAGGTCCTGACAAAGTTCACTAAGTGTTGAATTGAGCAGTTTGAAAGACCATTTTAAAGTGACTTCCAGAGACTGTGTGTTTGTTAGTCAGGTTTTAAGGTGACATGGTCTTGTTCCTAGTTGAGGTGGATACCTAGCCATACCCTCAGTTTGTTTAAACATGGTCAAGATGTAAAAACTATAAGTCTGCCAAAATTTAGAAAAGTATGCCTGTACAGTCTTGGTGAAATAAAAGGGTAAGCTACAGGAAATTAATAAACAAAAATTTATAAAGGGAATTCTGCATATGTTGAGAAGGATTTTAGGATAGTATTTTGGAATATATGATGTGATCGAAATTACACAGCATATATTTAAGGAATAAATTCTCATAGAGGGTTTAATGAAGACACACGCTGGCTACAATATTCTTGATAACCTTCGGACTCTTTGAGATATGCCAAATAGAGGCAACCACACTAACTACCATGATATATGCCAAACAGAGGCAAAAATATATAAGTGTCGTTGAAAGATAATACTTGTATCAAATGCGTCTTTAAATAAGAAAGAGGTATGAGGGTCAATTTACTGGAGTCAATTCAAATTATAGCCCATGACTCCTAGGAAACTATACAGTTTTCAAAAATCCAAACTAGTAAATGGGAAAATCTTTCAAAGTGTGTTGTAATTCAAGTAAAAGTGAGCATAAAAATAAAATAAAATGATTCTTTAAAGGAGAAATAGGTCTTAGGTTCAATTGTACGTAGTCATTATAATTGCATCTCCTATGGCACTCTACAAAATGTTTTAGACCCATAATAGAAAAAAATCACATAAGCTTGAAAAGTGTGCCATAATCCATGTAAAACTGACAATCAAAGAAAAAATAAATGCGTCTTTAAAGGAGAAAGAGGTCTCACGTTCAAGTTTTGAAAGAATTAGGTCGAATTATAGCTCATAGAGGAATTTGTTCTAGACCATTAAATAGAATAAGATTACACAAGCTTGCACTCTATAGAATGTTTCAGACATATAATAGAATAAAATAACAAAATCTTGTAATTTTTGCCATAATTGAGGTAAAACTAATTATTAAAGCAAAATTAAATGCTTAGAAGAAACACGTCTTAGGTTCAAAGTTTCGACAGAATCGGTTGAACCAGTTCATATTATTGCTCCTAAAGGACTTTGCACACTATTCCGGACCATTAAATAGAATAAAATTACAAAAGCTTGCAAATTGTGACATAATTCAGAAAATTATATAAAAGAACGAATGGCTTGCAGTGCTCAATCCATATGTCTTTTCCCTGAATTTAAGGAGGAGCTTCAGATGCTCCAATAATAAAAAACCCTTACTAGATCCACCGATAATAGAAGCGATGGTAGCACAACAAAAAAATTATAATTTCAGTATGAGTGTACCGAATCCGTATTGGTTCAGAAATTTGACTTTTTTTCCCCAATTTCCTACACTACTAGGGTTAATGGGATTACATAGTTCACTGGGCCCTTTATTATCCTTTGGACTACGGCTGGATTTCCTCCCATGGGAATGTCAATATCCTCTGGACTACGGCCAGATTGTTTTGTTATCCTCTGGACTGCAGCCGGATTTCCTCCACTAGGAACGCCGATATCCTCTGGAACGGTATCCCCTACTCCTCGATTTACCACTTCTCTTCTCATCAAATTACCAGTGCTCTGGATGGTGCTAATGAACTAGTGCGTGGGAGTGAACTTGTTCATTGTTGTTTTGCTAATGAGCTAGTGTGCGGGTGTTTTTGAACTCTACGTTTTTTGTTTGTTTCTTTACATATTTTATATTTTGTGTTTTGTTTTGGTTTTTTATTTTGCATATTTACCTTTTGTTTAGTTTATTTTGGGTTTTTTTATTTGCATATTTTATATTTTGTTTCATTTTAAATTAATTATAGTTGAACAACTCTATGTTTTTAATTTACTGTAGTTTAATTTAATTTAACTAGGATTTTGTCATAATTTGTATTGGTTGCATTGCTTATAGTGAGATCCTATACATAAGTCCCTTCAATGACGAAAATGATGATGACGACGATGATGATCATGATGACGATGAAGACAACGAAGATGATGGTGATGTCGACAACAATGATGATGATGATCATCATAATTATCCTCATCACCATCCTTGTCATCATCATCACCATCGTCTAATTCGTCCTCTTCATCAATATCATCATCATCTTCATAATAATCATCATCATCATCTCCATCATCGTCATCGTGATCTTCTTCATCATCGTCATCTTCCTTACCATCATCATCATAATCATCATCTTCATCATCAACGTCTTTGTTATCACCATCATCATCATATTCTTCGTCATCATCATCAGCATTTTCATCTTCATCATCATATTCATAATCAATATCATCGTCAACCAATTCATCAACATCTCCATTATCATCATCATCATCATCATTTTCATTATCATCATCATCATATTAATCATCATCATCATATTCGTCATCATTATCATTGTCATCATCGTAATTTTAGGGGGAGCTCAGTGAATGAAGACATCTACATGATAGGGGGAGCATCCAGTTGAGTAAAAAATTAAGGATTGCTCCTGACACCTATTCCAAGGACTAATATGACAATTCAATATGATCCGAGGAAGTAGTAAAAAAAAAACTTATTGGGCCATGTGAAGCCTCATGTTCTTAGATTGGTGAACATGAAGAATCAAGACTTATGGACCTAGCCTGGTGTCTTAAAAGAAGAAGATCCAAACTGAGTAGTTTGGTAGTTCCATAAAGTGCATCCTTTATAGGAGTGAATAATCACTCATAACCATTGTTGGTGAAGCTCAGAACAATTTAGTGAAGACCAAGGTAAATATCTCGTTATCACATATTCATCATCATCTTTATCTTCATCAGCATATTCATCATCATCACCATCACCATCATGATCATATTCATCTTCATCATCATCATCATCATCATCATCATCCTAATCATTCATCATTGTGATAATCATGATAATCATGATCATCATCTTCATCATCCTCATCCTAGTCATCATCGTCATCCTCATCATCCTCATCCTCATTCTCTCCATCATCATCATCATCATTGTTGTCATCATCATCACCACCACCATCATTGATCATCATCATCATCATCATCATCATCATCATCATCTCCCTCTTCCTAATCAACATCTTCATCATCATCATCATCATCATTTTCATCATCAACCTCATCACCATCTTCATCATGTTCATTATCTTCATCACCACCACCATTATCATCATCATCATCATCATATTCTTCATCATCATCAACATCATGATCATCATCATCCTTGTCATGCTCATCCTCATCCTCATCCTCATCATGATCGTCATCATCATCATCTTCATCATCATCATCATTTTCTCCATCATCTTCCTCATCCTAGTCATCGTCATCATCATCATCATCATCGTCGTCGTTGTCGTCGTCGTCGTCATCATCATCATCATCATTATGATGATGATGATAATGATGATGATGATGATGATGATAATCGTCATCATCATTGTGATCATCATCGTCGTCGTCGTCGTCGTCATATCCCTCTTCCTAATCAACATCTTCATCATTGTCATCATCATCATTTTCATCATCACCCTCATCATCATCTTCATGATGTTCACCATCTTCATCACCACCACCACCATCATCATCATCTTCATCATCATCATTGAATGTTGATTTATGCTCATCTATGTATACTTCCCAAAGGTTTGAAAATGATCTTATTTGAGGAATTTTGCGGGAGTGCCTTTCAGCTTAACTGGTTAGCAAGTTTTGCCACCATGGAGCCATTAGATAGAGAGTAGGTTTTGATCTATAGTGATAGGTCTTTCTGTATATTGAAACATGCATCAATGGAATAAGGGTAAAGTGTGTTAAACTTCAACAGTTCAGATTCAGGATGGTGAAGATCGATGAAGGAAAGCGATTTTGTGGAGTAGAGATGCGAGGAAAGATTTATTTTTGAGATTTGTGAAGTCCGTTAAATAAGTGTAATGTTGGAGGGTTGAGATCAGAACAAGGTGAGATCAACGACCCTAACTCATTTCGCATGGTGAACCTGTTCAGAGGGAGAAACTTTTTCAAATCATGAAAAGGGTTAATCAGTGAGAAAATCAGATGGTTGAGATGAAGGCGAAGATATATCTGCTGTCTCAAACAATTTCGTGGATTGAACTAGCACGAAGAAAGTTACGAATTCGATCCATGGAAAGTGGTAGGGGATGCGAAGATCTATGGTTAGAACAAGATGTTGTGTAGATCAATAGGTGAGAAGCATTTTGTGATTAAAATTTTCTCACTCGTTCAGATGAAAAAGGGTTAGCAGAATGTTACAGTTCTCAAGGTTGAGCGGTCCGGATGAAGGTAGTTTAGAGATCAACGGTTGATATTGATCTGCCCAAATTAAGCTATGCAGGTTGATAGTGTTGAGTTTTTGGGTATGAATATTTGGTGTATCGAGGGCTTAGATCGCAAATATGAACAGATCTATGGTACTGAGTGCATGGAGAAACATGAGTGTTATGCAACATAAAAAAACTATAAAAAAACCTAAGCGGAAAAGACGCCCTCACGTACGATCTGCCTTCCCGACAATTAGTTTATTTCCCAGACGTCATTTGTGATACACCCATAGGATAAATCATCCCCATGGCAGCACCATCTCACCCAAAAATAGATACCCATCATATGGCTAGCATGTGAAATCAGAAAGATATCATGAAAATATAAGAAGTGGAACAACGAATCTGATCGCCACACGTAGCAAGGGAGACACAACAAAAGAATGGTTCTCGTATCATCATCACAGGAGCAAAAGGGCCAGAACACTTCCAGTCCATATTCCCTGAACCGTATGGTCCACTAGGTTACTCGATGATGAAATGTGTGAATATGATAACGGGTCATCCCCTCGTCCAGTTTTCTGATCCTATATAAACACCACCTTTCAGAGCCATTAAGGTGCATAGGATGATCTAGTGTAGAAGAAAACTTGTGGTATCATTATGTTGAGAGGTTATGAGGATTTTGATATGTTTGCAATGGCAATCTGGTTCGACAATATTGTTAGTCTGGGTGTGTTGTTGGTTGGTGAGCTTGATTCCATGCTCATCTATCACCCTGGTTTTTCACACCAGGGAAGCACCAACAATTGGGGAGTAGAATTCATATGCCACTTTGAGAGATGCACTTGTTTTCTGTGGGAGCGAATGCTCATACTAGAGCATCAAGGGCCCAAGGTCTTCGTCATAGCTTTCATGCACCCCATCCTCGAACCTTTTTTGAGGTGGTGAGGAGTACTTGAATGACAAGCCATTGCATAAGGCGCTTGTTTCTTCCAAAATCAAGGGGGAAGCTGTGAAGAAAGGTAAGCATGGAAAGGTTATATATAAAATCCTTTGCCAGTTTTGAGCCCATGTAGAAAGGTGCCTTCAAGCACGGAACGAACACAAAGGGAAAGGACACGTTGCTGACTTGATAGATGGACAAGTGTTCAATCCTAGTAAGAAATGAGCCAATAGAAGCATCTTGATACTTCGTTTTCATTGCCTACGAGTTCACAACCATAAATGTCGTGCTTCCATCCAGATCGAACACACACATTTTCTCCATGATGTTTGTTTATATATATGTAAACCATGGCAGAAGCACCATGCTCTAGTTGTTAATGTTTGATTATGACTGTAAACAGTTTTAGATCCTATTTCGAGGATTAACCTCAGGGTCTCAGACATTATAAAAAGGATCCCCACGAGGGAACAAATTTGAATGGCAGGGTCCCATTTCATTTTGAAGCTTAAGTTTCAATGAATTAGCCACCAATTAGCTTACTTCCTATTCAGTTACAAGTGGTTTCCATTTTCATACATTGAGTTTCCCTAATTTTTATCATGATAATGGTGCTTGTGGTTGTTGTTGATATGTATATATTCAATTATCATTACTCATTGTATATCACATGGATGTAAGGATGAAAAATAGGACTTGGGGATGCATAACAACAACCCTCATTTTCATAGATAAATTCATAAAAGCCAAAATCCAAAGAAAATATTTCAGGGTTACACATTACAATTTACAATTCTCATAAGGAAAAGATAATCACTTACTTGAGCTAACTGTAGTTGTGGAAGCAATATAGCTAAGAAGCCACCCTTGAACAAGAATGAACCATTGCTCCAGCAGCAACCATATCTACAAATGCCCAAGTTAGACCAAACCCTAAAATATCCAAGGTAAAAAACTATTGAAGAAAAACTACAACAATAGAGTTTACCTCGAGTTTCCATACCAAAATCGCCAAGGTTTCCATGAAAAAAAATGAGACCACCCAACTATAAAAAATCCACCCTTCCATGAGGAAAATTTTCAGAAAAGTGGTCAAAATTGGTCCCAATAGCCTTAAGATAATTGGTCCCAATAGCCTTAAGGAAATGCCCTCCATGCCTCATAGGATGATGTGAAAAATGTATTAAGAATGTGAGTCTCTAGAGTGTTGTATGGAGCATACAACCATGTCACTTGCCTCACCAAACTACAACATATATTTAAGTAAGAATTGGTCCCAACAGCTTTAGTAAAAAATGGTCCCAATAGCCTTAAGATAATGCCCGCCACAATTCATGGTTTGAGAAAAATGGTCGCACCATGGTACCGTCCTATAGCTAGTTGGTTTGGATACCTATTCATGATTTGATTTTTCTTTAATATTTCTTGAGGAGAAAGATACAGGATTGCCAAAATAGGGTTTTTCATTGGTGGATGCAAAAATGGCTAAGTAACCTCAGAAAGATGCCCACCCTAAATTATGAGTTAGAGTAAATGCCTACAGCACATGGGGGTCTTGTATATTGGTCTTTGGCCTACCCAACCATGTCTTTAGATTGTCTTGGAAGTGGATGAATACAAATTTATGGACCTTCCAAAAGGGTGTTTTAGGCAGATTAGACCAAATTAAGTATGGACTTAGTGTTAAATATACCCAAGTGGCCTTAAGGAAATTTCCTCCATGACTCATAGGATGATGTGAAAAATGTATTGAGAATGTGAGTCTCTAAAGTGTTGTATGGATCATACAACCATGTCACTTGCCTCACGAAACTACAACATATATTTAAGGAAGAATTAGTGCCAACAGCCTTAGTAAAAAATAGTCCCAACTGCCTTAAGAGAATGCCCGCCACAATTCATGGTTTGAGAAGAATTCCTGCACCATGGTACCATCCTATAGCTAGTTGGTTTGGATACCTATTCATGATTTGAGTTTTCTTTAATATTTCTCGAGGAGAAAGATACACGCCTGTCGAAACAAGGTTTTTAGTGGTGAAAAACAAGAAATTCAAGGGGCAGTAGTTGATATCCAAAAGATGGATGCTGGGAATCCTATAAAAACTGATGTCATTATAAGAAGTGTGAGACAAGCCAAAAACAAAAAAGTCCTAGATGATTGAAATGCAACATTGTATGCAAAATGGTGAAAGGAACTTATGTTGCAATAAGCATTTCCAGTGATCTTGCTATACTGAAAATTTATTCTATTGTGTTAACATTTATGTTACCAAATTTTGGAAATGTAAAAAATGATGGAAGGCATATTAAATATTTATTTTTTGTTTTCAGTAATAAAATTACAGTTATTTTCTGTGTTTTCTTATATTTTGTAAATTTCTGTCTTTTTTAGGCCAGTTCTATAGGCATTACAACTTTGGGTTATTCGTTGAAATTTGGTTGCATCAGTAGAATTGTATGACATTGTTCCAAAATTTGAATTTCAGTTTCATTAGATAAATAAAGTTACATAAATACAACAATAATAGCATCAAAATTCTCATAAAGAACTTGAGAGTTCTCAATCCATCATCCCCATAATATCCCTAAATTATCAACAGTTCCAAGCAAACAACTAGAATCTACCTATGTCACCAAATCTACTGACATCTCATATCCACTAATCACTATCACTCTTTTAATTTCTTACAAATTCAAATATATATGCCTACAGTACACAAGTTAATTTTTCAATTTTGATATTGTTAACTTTCTGGCCTATTATGTACACTTATTGAAAAGAGAAATTCAAAATCACCATTCACATTAAATGCATAAAAAACGTATACAATATTGACGAGAAATACACACACACACATATATAAATTTATGTTTTAAAACTTGAAATGTATTTACATACACAACATATATAAATAATGTTATTTCATAGTTCTAGGTTGCTTGGGAGGTTTAGGCCGCAAGTCCTCCTTTTCTAGAGAAGATAAATTTGTACATTCTAGTCTCTTGGCTTGTCTAGAAGTTTCTGGTTCTTCAGAAGCTGCAACAGGTGCATGTTCTGTTTTTTGTTCTAATTCTTTCAGATTTGTTGCACATTTTTGCAAAATTTCTCTCAATCTATCATTATCTTGGATGTACTTCTTCATCAATTCCACATTCTTCTTATTTTTCTCTTCGTGTTCCTTTTCCTTTTGCTGAAGATGATCATTTTCATGTTTCAAATCAGACTAAACTTGGGTCAAATTTTTCCTAAGCTACTCTGTCTCTGTCTCCAACTCTTTTTCCCTCAATTCTGTATTGACTAGATTATACACAATTTATACTCGCCGAAGCATGTTGTTCTTCTATAGAGTGGCAATTTCGAATTTTAGATCTTCTATCTCAGACTTACATCCAAATGTTGTGATTATCTATCCTCCAGTATTCTCAATCTAAGCTCTTTAATCTCATCATCCCTCTCGGCTAGCTTGTTTGCCATTGTTTCTTTTATGGTTGACCATGCAGAGAGATCAACTCCAACATTCATTGCTACACTAGCATCCATCAAGGACTTCTATCGAATTCTTAAGAAGGCATGATAGCTTTGTAATCCCTTTTTGACTTGTGCATGAGCTCGTATTGCATTAAAATCTACGTATAGTGCCTTCTCTCTGTTTTGCAGGGAACTCTCATACCTTATTAAATCCTGTTGGTGTGCTGACATATCACAAATTTCACCAGAAATCAGATGCCTACTCTGTCCCTTACCAATTTCAGATTCTTTTAACTTTTTAACTCCTCTAGTCTATAGTTCTATAGTAATCTTTTCAAGTTCAACTGATTTCCTTTTCAACTCTTCATCTTTCTTAGCAATTATGTTTTTCATGTTTTCCTCTTTTTTTTTCTATATTCATTTATCTCAAGATGATGTTTATTGTACTCTTCAGTAAGGCTGTTTTTAAAGTCACCCTTCATTATTTCAATTATTTTGTTTAGCTTATCGACTTCAGCGGTAAGTATTTCTTCTTGGCCGATAAAATTCCTTATAGGGGGAATGTCCAACACCTCCAGTTGATGTTTCAGCTCATCTTCTAGTCTCTTTAAGGTTTCTTCATCTTTCTTCCGAAAAACCATATATTCTTCTCTGCATTTTTCATTTTTCTTTCTAAATTCATCCTGAATTTTCTCTAGTTCCTTATTCAAAGACTCAAGAATAGAGTCCTTTCCTACTATTATCCTTCTAAAACTATCCACATTCTTCACAAGGGATCCTTGAAATCTTGCAATTTCCTATAAACAAGGAAATTTTTTAGGAGGCTTCAAAAAATGGAATTTGGCAACTTTTTTTTGTAAAAAAGCATTGAAAAATGCCTCCTACCTTAAAGAGGTATCCACATGTTTTGTTTCTATAGTATCCACATGTTTTGTTTCTAACCTTGCAATTACCTGTAAATAGTGAAAATTTTAACAAGGATTCAAAAAAAAGAATTTGGCAATTGTTTCTTTTTGAAAAATAGCACCTACCTTTAAGAAGTCCTGAATTTGCATCTGCTTAATCCGACAGAGTTCTACACTCTGTACTACGGTAAGATACCAATAGGAAAAAAAATTTCTATGAAATTCAAGTTCTTCTTTGAAATGCAACATTTTATCAAATAGTAGCTTAAAAACAGTTTTACCATCAAAAAAAGATTTTGGAGAGGAAGTTTTCTCAACTCCCAGCTATGGAGGTGTATATATAACAAGTGGAATTTCTACACGAGGATAAATATCATCATCGCTATGCTCCTCCTATTCATTAAACTCAACATCATGCATCTCATTTACATATATTTATATGCCTTCATGTAATCCATCCAGAATTGAGACAACATCAAATTCTTCAGGGTCACTTCCCATACCTTCCATATAGTACTCAAAAGGCTCTTCAGGGACTTGTACATTTTCCTTTGGAGATTGTTGAGGAACTTCCTAGTTAATTTTGTCCAGTTTCGGCCTCTTAATGTATGTATTTTTAAATCTTCTTCATTCTACAATGATGGGTCGATATAACTCAATAATGTTTTGTAGTGTGCCAGGGTAACTGAACTTCACTCTCTTCATTTTTCTCTCCTGCAGTCCAAAATGCAATTTGTTTTCCAATAGATGAGGGACATCTATGTCTAGGTCTTCAACCGAATGAATCACCAAATTCATAATTGTCCTAAGTACATTTTGAATTAAGGTTTTGTACAGTCCCGATGGAACATATTGCATCTTTAAACCATTCTGGGAAACCTTAACCATTTTTCCACATATTTGGTTTTCCATCTCACCCTTTTCTGCTTTGAGGGTTTTCTTGGTGGTCAAAATTACTTACCCCATGTGTGGAATTTTTTGCTGCACTTGACAACAAATCAGGGTCCAGATAAACCCTCCTCCAAAAAATAATCAATTCCTTGGACTCATCTTCATAACTAGAAATGGCATTATCTATCACTTCATAGTTGAAATTGAACTGACCAAAAAGAAAATGACGCACTCCTACTTTGACCAGGACATTTAGCATACCTTCTCGCTAGTTGGTTCTATCACTCCATGCCTCAATGCTCTCTCCAAATTTTTTGACATTGAACCTCTCAACAACTTTAGAACCCCCTTGTTTCAGTTGATGGCATGGAAGATGAGGCTGCTGTTTCCATTTTGCAGGATGATGGCACGCTCAGAAAGGAAGAAGGGTATGTACACACAGGATGCACGCAAAGGATACCAGCACGCTGACTTTTCCAAACTAAAATAAAAATTACAAATGTGTTCAGACATTTCCAAACTATAATAAAAGTTACAAATGTGTTCTGACTTTTGCAAACTATAATAAAAATTACAAATGTGTTCTGACTTTTCCAAACTATAATAAAAATTACAAATGTGTTTTAAGTCATGTTAAGTATACTTATTTTTATAGAATGTTAAGTATACTTATTGAAAATAAGAAAGTAAGAGTAAATAATAGAGTAAAAATTTGGCATTCTAACTATTCTGGAAAAATAAGAGTAATAGAGTGAGTAATATAATACATGTTCTGATGTACTATCAAACCAAACCCTCCTATTAAATGTTTATAGTAAATGTTTTTGGAAATTGGATGGCTAGATATATTGAGAAGACTATCCTTGTGTTAATTTTATATAACCTAACCTCGTATGCTCACAGTCGACCTATGAAAGGTGCAATTTTTAACTTTTTTGACTGTTATGGACACTTGGTGTAAAATGAAATCAACAAGCATAAAAATGAAAGCTAGGAATGCATACCAGTTAAATTGAATATGAATGACTAAAATTCCAAGTATCTTGGCCAAATTAAAAAAAAATGACTGAAATTCTAAGTTTCGTAAAAAACAGTGTGTAAATATTAAAAAATGGGCTTAGGAAAATGCACGCCACAGTCCGTAAAATTATCATAAGTTGAAACTAACACCATGGGGTTGAATATATAAATATTTTTGACAAAATCCTCTTTCCATTTTTTAAATTTATGTTTCATTTTTCCGGAGTTAAACTGACAAAATGACAACTTTTGTGTTTTCAACCCAATTTTACCCACATCACAAAAAAGCCCAACCAGTCCTAAGTATTGGGTATTTTTGAGTGATTTTAGTTGGAAATGGTATGTTTTACTATTTTCCACATTATTATACATTTATTTTTTCAATTTTGGTTCAGAAAGTGTCTGTTGTGCAAAAACACTAAATGGTTGTCTTGTATTTATGAAATATCCACCTACATTAATACAAATGCAAGCCAAACCCTCCTATTAAATGTTTATAGTAAATAGATTTGGAAATTGGATGTCTAGATCTATTTAGAATACTATCCTTGTGTTAATTTTATATAACCTAAGCTCGTATGCTCACAGTCGACCTATGAAAGGTGCAATTTTAACCTTTTTTTGCTATTATGGACAGTTGGTGTAAAATTCAAGCCATAAGCATAAAAATGCAAGCTAGGAATGCATAGCAGTCAACTTGAACATGAATGACTAAAATTGCAAGTATATTGGACAAATTCAAAATCAATGACTGAAATTATAAGTTTTTACATAAAAAATAGTGTGTAAATATTCAAAATTGGGCTTAGGAAAATGCACGCCACAGTTCGTACAATTGTCATAAGTTGAGAATAACACCATGGGGTTGAAGCTAAGTATATTTACATTTATTAATAAAATTTTATACTGTTAGGTGTAATCTATATGGTGAATTATACTATTTAATGCATATGAATTATGTATTTTTTCCATTCAAATATGTCTGGTATATTATTGGTCTGTTATAATTGGTTTTTCTTTTCAAATAATTTTTTCTTTATATATGAAATTTGTAAGTTTGAAATGATAATATACATTTCCTGGCATGTGGGTTATTGTGAATATGCTTTCATACTGTCTTCAAACTATCCAAAAAACCTCTTATTATATCCTTCTAGATATGGTCTAATTTTTTATCTTCTCCTAGGCTTGGTCTAATTTCCCTAAACCACAGTTTTGGCAGGTCCATAAATTCTTCTTCAGTGTAGCTTTGGAAAAACTAATACCATGGTTGAGTAGAAAAAACAACAGCCTACAATATCCCCATGTGGTGCGGGTATTTTCTTCAACAAACCATTTGTGGCTGGCATCCTCTTAAGGCTACTTGGACCAATATTCCCACACTTGGCCAATTTCCTGATTTTCACTAATTTGCTGTATTTCTCCCGAACAATGTCATAATGAAAAAATGGTTTCAACTTCATGCCACATAGTAATCTATTTCATGCCATGCCATATGGGAATCATCCTTAGTGTGGGCATCACTTCGCCCCTTTACAACACTTAGCCATTTTTTTCTATCTTTAGTGTGCAAAATAAGATTTTTCTTCTATTTTTCCAGGTTGATATTTTCCTTATCTGGTCACCATAAAAAAAACCAAGAGCATGGATAGATATCCATTTCAACAATGAACAAGACCATATCATCTGGTGAATCTTATCATCAATGGAACACCCCCTTGCAAGCATTTCCAAGTGGTCTCTCAAACACTTTGTCTAACACTTAACCAGTTCTCTTCAAATCCTAGGTCACCAAGGTGATTTCATGTTTCCTTCAAATTTGGAAAGTGGGATTCACAATGGGTATAGTTCAACAAGATGAGTCCAGAAAAAACACTTTCATCTTCTGTAGCTTCTTTCTCTCTCCTCGGCGGGCATTTTTCTAGAGCAATGGAAATATGGTTGAGAGGCACTTTTGGCAGATTGATATCTTCTTTCTGAAATACTTTTTGGTTAGGATAATTATATGGTTGGATGCATCATACAAGTTTCTAGAGTTCTACACTCTCATAATATTTTTATCATAAACCTATGAGCCGTGACAGGCATTTCCCTAAGGTCTGTTAGGCATATTTTACCAATAATTCATACTTAGACAATTTTTTATCTTCTCCTAGGCTTGGTCTAATTTCCCTAAACCATAGTTTTGGTAGGTCCATAAATTATTCTTTACTGTCTCTTTGGAAAAAATGAGACCATGGTTGAGTATACAAATCAATAGCCTACAATATCCCCATGTGGTGTGGGTATTTTCTTCAACAAACCATTTGTGGTGGGCATCCTCTCAAGGCTACTTAGACCAATATTCCCACACTTGGCCAATTTCCTGATTTTCACTAATTTGTCGTATTTCTCCAGAACAATGTCATAATGCAACAATGATTTCAACTTCATGCCCCATAGTCATCTATTCCATGCCATGCCATGCGGGCATCATCCTTAGTGCGGGCATCAACCTTAACGTGGGCATCACTTAGCCCCTTTACAACACTTAGACATTTTTTCTGTCTTTAGTGTGCAAAATAATATTTTTCTTCTATTTTTCCAGGTTGATATTTTCCTTATCTAGTCAGCATAAGAAAAACCAAGCGCATGGCTAGATATCCATTTCAGCAATGAACAGGACCATATCATCTAATGATTTTTATCATTAATGGAACACCCCCTTGCGAGCATTTCCAAGTGGTCTCTCAAACTCTTTGTCTAACAATCAACCAGTTCTCTTCAAACCCTAGGTCACTAAGGTGATTTCACATTTCCTTTAAACTTGGCAAGTGATATTCCCAATGGGTATAATTCAACAAGGTGAGTAAAAAAAACACTTTCATCTTCTGTAGCTTCTTTCTCTCTCCTTAGCGGGAATTTTTCTGGAGCAGTGCAAATATGGTTGAGAGGCACTTTTGGCAGACTGATATCTTCTTCTTGAAAGACTTTTTGGTCAGGCTAATTATATGGTTGGATGCACCATACAAGTTTCTAGAGATATACACTCTTGTAATATTTTTATCATCAACCCATGAGTTGTGGTGGGAATTTCCCTAAGGTCTATTAGGAATATTTTACCAATAATTCATACTTAGACAATTTTTGATCTTCTCCTAGGGTTGGTATAATTTCCCTAAACCATAGTTTTGGCAGGTCCATAAATTCTTCTTCAGTGTCTCTTTGGACAAACTGATACCATGGTTGAGTAGACAAAACAATATCCTACAATATCACCATCTGGTGTGGGTATTTTATTCAACAAACCATTTGTGGAGGGCATCCTCTTAAGGTTACTTGGACCAATATTCCCACACTTGGCCAATTTCTTGATTTTCAATAATTTACCGTATTTATCCAGAATGATGTCATAAGGAAAAAATTATTTCAAATTCATTGCACATAGTCATCTATTCCATGCCATGCCATGAGGGAATCATCCTTAGTGCGGGCATAAAACTTAATGCGGGCATCACTTAGCCGCTTTACAACACTTCATGATTTTTTCCATCTTTAGTGTGCAAAATAAGATTTTTCTTCTATTTTGCGAGGTTGATATTTTTCTTATCTGGTCACCATAAGAAAAACAAAGATCATGGCTATATATGCATTTCAACAATGAACAAGACCATATCATCTGATGATTTTTATCGTCAATGGAACACCCCCTTGCGAGCATTTCCATGTGGTCTCTCAAACTCTTTGTCTAATACTTAACCCGTTCTCTTCAAACCCTAGGTCAGCAAGGTCATTTCATTTTTCCTTCACAGTTGGAAAGTGATATTTCCAATGGGTAGAGGCCAACAAGGTGAATCCATCAAGACCACTTTCATCTTCTGGAGCTTCTTTCCCTCTCCTCGGCGAGCATTTTTCTGGAGCAGTTGAATATGGCTGAGAGGATATTTTGGCAGATTGATATCTTCATAGGTAAAGACTTTTTGGTCAGGCTAATTATATGGTTGGATGCACCATACAAGAATCTAGAGATATACACTCTCATAATATTTTTATCATCATCCAATGAGTTGTGGCAAGAATTTCCCTAAGGCCAGTTAGGCATAGTTTACCAATAATTCTGTACTTGGACATTTTTTTATCTTCTCCTAGTCTTGCTCTAATTTGCCTAAACAACAGTTTTTGCATTTTTGCATGTTTTTGCAGGTCTAATTTTCCTAAACCATATTTTTTTCATGTTGGGCATGCATTTGAGCAAAGCAATCCAAAATTGACTTGCTTTAGTAAAATCCATGCACATGCTTGATTTCATTTTCCCATACCTCAACATGTCATACACGTGATGAATGTATTGAGTGTAAAATATGTCATATAATCATATAAACCTGTGAATGGCAGTTTTCAATTTTCCCTACCTAACATATTATGAACTTTCAACCAACTGTCAAATACGTCATTTAAAAAACCATCAAATTCTATGATTTGATGAACCTGAATCGAGTCGGATCCTAACGACATTGAGAATGATTGCATCACCTAGACGTGAACTCAACATTTCATTGTGATTAAACTTTTTTTCCCATCTTTCAATTATTCCAAAGGCCAACACAATACACATATCCAAATTTGGCCTGACCCCATGGATTCCTTCCTAGCAGCTGTAGTCAATTACCAATCATGTTGCTTCTTATGTAATATTGATAAATAGGGGCCACTGTTATCAGTAGGCTATGCAGTATTCGATCCATTCTCTATGTTCATTAATTTTTGTCCAGTATGGCCACAAATGTGCGCAAATTTGAGTTCACTGATAGTATGAGTGAAATGGGTAGAGTTGGAAAGAATTGGAGACAGTCTCACCCGGGTTCGATGGATTTCATTGGCAGTTCCATCCCATTTTATTTTTTTTATGTTCATTTGACATTCCTTTCCCATCACTTAGTGAATTATTTCCTGCACTAAGTCAGCACCCTGTCCCTTTTAAACAACCCAAGCATTCCCTATCGGTGGCATAGCAGGATTGATTTCTTCAATTCCAGCTTTTAATTTGTCCACATCATATGGGTATTTCATGTTGTTTTCCTTTGAGCCATATTTGTCTGTGGCATTTCTCTCTTCCTTAAAATTTTATTCTTTCATTGGTATTTCCATTTTCTCCTTAGATACCTCTCACGCACTATGCATATCTGTTATAATTCTTATCTACTCACATCTCCCATCTAGATAATTGGAATGCAACTTCCTCTTCTACTCGCTTTCTACCCTTGGTGTTGAAACATGTCCACTTCATCCCTGTTTCCCCCCCTGTGTTGCACTGTCGCGTGTTCCTTGTTCCACAGTAGTTGGTATCTTCGTTTGAAGCCAAGAAAGTACAACAGAGGACGGGTTGGCTCGAGGGTGAATCCACATTTCAGTTTCACTCAAATGAAATCCACTTGTAGCATGGTCAATCTGAACCCTGAGGTCTATAAATAGAATTTAATAGGTAGTAGGGACAATTATTATTGAAGGAGTTGTTTGATGTTACTGATTCAACCGTAAACTATCCCTCTGCTCTTTAATAAAAGCATAATATAATAAAAAATGGTCTTGGGCCCCTTTTGAAACTTTCTTGACTATCGATTTGGTTATATTTTTTGCATTATCTCTATTTTTCCTCGGAATGTATTATATATGTTATGTTCTCATTTATTAATTTCTGTAAGAACGATGATGATTTATATTATAATAAAAAAGAAACAAATGATACAAACTTGCAAAGCCATGATATTGGTTTCCAAACTATGATGCTCGTCAAGAGGAAACCAACATTTACAGTTGTTCTGTTTTCATTTCAAATGTTGGATGCATTATTATTTCACAATAGAAGTTTAATTTATGTTTGAAATTAAAACTATACTGGTCTAATTAGGTTTTTGTATGCAAACTTCCAAATTTCATACCTATAGTGTACTTCGATTGGAATTGGTGTACATTTTTAGTTTTGGCCATGAAAAATTGGAAAATACCATCAATTGTTGTTTTGGATGACTTGGATTTTACTGTAGATCTTACAATTTACATCAATGAGTACAAGAGTTTGTAGAAAAGGTTGGTATGTCTATGTTATAATGCAATTTATTCAATATAGCATGAAATGATGATCTATCAATTCATTTGTAGAATATATTTCAAGAATATTTCATATGTCAATTCATTTGTAGAATATATTACGAAGAATATATTTCATCATTTGTACTTTCATACACACTTCTCAGTATGGGTTGCACATTAAACTCTCTTAGATATAGGAAAAATGCACATATGGATTACACATTACACTTGTATTACACATTAGAAACACATTAACTATATCAAAATATATGCATTGCGAAGAAATACTAACAATTTATATTACAACAATATTATTATGTACATAGACATCAAATGTACACCATATTATGTTACACAATGATCAAATTTGAAGGGCGGGTCTTAATTTCAATTGGAAGGGAATTTATTCTCTCATCCCTTCAGAGATGAAGGGAAATATAAATAATTGTCCTTCAATTGACAAGTATAAATGAGCGAAACCTTTTCACCAAAAAAATGCAAAAAACAAATATTGTTTTTCAGCGCTTGTTGTGAAAGCATACATGTATGTGATGGAGGGGCCTAAGTCAACTGAATCCTTGCAACTCACTGTATTTCTAAGTCTCAACACCCCTTTTAAATTGAACTAGAATACCAAAATAAGTTTATTAATGGCTATATTTGAGAAAGTTAAAGGTGTGTGCAATTAAGTGCTCGGGGCTCTAAAATTTGTTGTGTTTTGTACTAGTCCACAGTTCACTGAATCGATAGTCATAGGTAGGAATTTAAATTATTTAATGAAAAAAATTGATGTGTATAACCTCTATTCCTTAAAATT